>MCJB01021401.1:15447-45082 GCA_002018475.1 Nicotiana obtusifolia | reverse complement strand
TATGTCTTTTTTTTTTTTTGGGGTGACTGTACGAAAGCGCAAACACATAAACATATATGTATGTTTATCGGAATCCTATGTTCTGGTTGAATGAATTTCTCCTTATGAATACAGTCCGCCTAGGTGTAGCTACCTATCGCTTTCAAGTCTACCTTCCTCAATCTTCACTGTATAAACATTCAAAGGTGAACATGTAATGTTTCTGATCAGCAAAGATTTGGTGCTTTCCAAAATCCTATGCATGGACACTCAAATGGTGCTACTTCTGTATTTTAACCAGCTATTGCGATTATTTCTCCTGTGTAGTTTGCTAGTGGGAGAAAGGGGTGATAATTGAGTAGATTGTTGATTTATGTTTAGTTCCATAATGTAGTCATGAACTTGTGAGACAAATTACTCTTCAAGAGATGTAAAGGCTAGAGAAGATACTCCGGAACCAGTGTGCTGCAAGGATCTGAAGCAGCCAATTGAGTATCTTCTACTTTTAGAACTAAAATTTCGCTTGAATACTACTTAAATGATGTTTGAAGACCCATTTTTGAAAGCTTTAGGGTAACTGTATGCAGATGCTATTCTTGGTCTTTTAATTACCTAGCTAGTTGATTTAAACAAATGTGTTGTGCTCCTTGATTTCTCTATCTTTTTCTTTCTATTGCAAGAAAGAGGAAAGTCTTGTTGATTCAAAACTGTCACATTTATTTGATTTTGTTTCTTTGCTCGAGTCATATAGCTTCCGAAGAATACCTTATCCAAAGAAAAAAAAAAAAGAAGAAAATCTGAGGACTAAAACTTGCCTCTCCTAATTGGAATCACCCTGTTTTGATTTCTCCAACTATAACTAAGGCATTAAGATCAAACCAGCAGCTGAGAATGATATTCTTGTTTCTGTTTCAAGTTCTTCTAATGTATGGATGCTGTTTTTTCTGCAGAAACAGCGCAAGATACTAACGGAGAAGATTGTTCAGCTGAACGACGCTATTGATGACATTTCCAACCAATTGAGGTCGGGAGACGCACAAAATGGAGTTGCTGTGAACCTAGATGAAGTTGAAACAATTATATAAGAACAGTTCTAGTGGTTTCATGTGAAGGGATAAACTTCCAGAAGACATTGAGATATTCCAAGAGCATTCCTGGTTGTAGTTTTAGTATATCATTAGTGCTGCTATGATATGTGCAAACAAAGGAATAAAATGTGAATCTTCATTATGTTTCTGATCTGTACCCACAGCTTCTAACTCTAATAAATACGCTTATGTAATCCTTTTTACCTCACTGCCTTGGTAATCCCTCTCTGTTAATTTTTCTTAATAATGCTGGTACCGCGCCCAGGTTAAGTGCACTTTGATTATTTCATTTGGTATCTGCTACCTCCCACGAGCACAAGTACCGTCCATCGAGCTTAGGCATATAGAAAAGAATCACCTAGCAAGTGTTAATTAGGCCATTCTACTTTGGTACATTTTCCACCTGTATGGTTTGTTTTGCTAGAATATATATATATGAGGACCTTTTCTCCCGTCATCGCTTTTGTTCCTTACGAGTTGGTAGGGCAAGACATACTGATATATACTGTTTTTTTTTTTTTTTTTTTTTTGGTTCTTTCTTTTTCAGTAAATCTTTGTTATACTTCCTTGGTAAGTTGTCAATGAGACAAGACATACAATAACCTCTTGAAATGAATTGCCAGTTGGATGTTCTTTGGTCAAGTTTTATTTTTAAAAAAAAGGTGATTCGTTGAATAACAGAGGACCACTGGTGTTTTACGGATAGCGCCATTTTGTTTTTAGACCAGTACTTCTATTATCCTTCCGCAAGACCATACCTAAATTGTCCCGTCCTCTAATGAATGAACATTGGTATTGTTCTTGTACTAGTTCTCCAGTTAGCCAGAATATTCAATGTAAAAGTTAAAAGAAATATGGAATAGTCAATGTGAAAGTATTTGACTGAGCACGAACTTCAAAAAACAAAAAGAAAATATTTTTGATTATTGTGGTCTTAAACATGTCATGACATTTCTATAACTATAAAATAATATCTTTTTGGAAGAAAGTGAAATTGTTTCTAAATATATAAAGATGTCGTTTATTTTTGAAGAGACTAAAAAGGAAGGGTGCATGCAAGACTTGCCTCGTGTAGTAACATACCATATGTTGCTATCACTTGCCTCTTTGTCATGCATTTCCCCACTGTAAAATGCTGGGAAGAATGTGTTCCCACAATTATGGCAAAGAGATAAATGGATTTTGCAGCAATCTGTGGTTCAGATTGTGATGAAGGTGGATGATAAATACATGAGGACATCATCTTATTCTTATCTCTTATCAATCTTGATATATGCACCACTCATTTCTTGAACCTCAATTTCAACCATGAATTGATTTTTGAACATTATAAGGATAAATGGTGGAGAGAAAACGTTAACTTAAAAGTATATATATAGCAAAGGATTTAAGTAGTTTTTGTCAATACCATTTAGTTTCAGCCATGGCTTCTCATGCAGCTTTGGCTCCTTCAAGAATTCCCACAAGCACAAGGCTTCCCTCCAAGAACTCACACTCTTTCCCTACTCAATGCTTCTCCAAGGTCTTACTCAAAATAGAATCTTTCTCCTTTCAATGAATGTGCATGGAAATTTCTTTGTAATTATAGGCTTTCTGAATTAACTTGTTTTTGTAGAAATTTGAAGTAGCCGAGTTCTCTGGTCTTCGATCAAGTGGATGTGTGACATTTTCGAATAGGGAGTCATCCTTCTTTGATGTTGTGTCTGCTCAACTCACTCCCAAGGTAATTATATACTGTCCTCAGCTCTGGTTTAGACAGCCAAGCAAAACATTAAGACGTCACAGGCTGTTGATATATTCTTATAGCCACATAAATGTCATTGACATGTTTAAGACCACAAGTTCCAGAAGTCCTTCTTTCTCCTTAAACTGCATGCGTAATCAAACACTGACATGTAGAATGAGTAGTGGCATTCTATAACTGTTTTTCTGGAGCTCATCTAATTCTATCCCAAATTAGACCACAGGATCAGCTCCTGTGAAGGGAGAAACTGTTGCAAAATTGAAGGTTGCTATCAATGGTTTTGGACGCATTGGCAGGAATTTCCTCCGTTGTTGGCATGGCCGCAAAGATTCACCACTGGATGTCATCGTCGTCAATGACAGTGGTGGTGTCAAGAATGTGAGTACTATTCCAAAATCTTTCTTTTCCTTCAATAAATTGATAGCAGTTTGCTGGCTTTTCTATCAAATTTTTCCTAGTCCATCATTAAAAGGTACTGCAATATTATATTAATGCAGGCATCTCACTTGCTCAAGTACGATTCCATGCTCGGAACATTCAAGGCTGATGTGAAAATAGTGGATAATGAAACAATTAGCGTTGATGGAAAGCACATTAAGGTTGTCTCTAGCAGGGACCCTCTTAAGCTTCCTTGGGCTGAACTCGGTATTGACATTGTTATTGAGGTAAACTACTTGCTCTCGTTTCTGATTGTTGAAGAAATAATTAAGTAAAAGTGCGTTCTCTCTAATAGCTTAATCTTTTAGATGAGGTGGTCGTACGTTTCAACGTTGATAAACTTAGTATCCCCGACAAATTTTACTCTCAGGATTGTACTGCTCACATCCATGAAAACCATGAAATTTTGTCCCCAAAAGCTCTTCAGACAGGTTATCTGCCTTTATGATAATCCCAGGAACTTCATGTTTTGATCTTTTAACCCAAAATGGGGAAGCAAAGAAGAAACCGAAAAAAGTCTTGTCATTCTATATAATTGATATTCAATTATTCCTATTTCGTGCTAATCTTAGAAGTCATTAGCACGTCCAATAGCTCTAGATATCATAGTAATCACATAATTGACATGTAGAGTATCATAATTCATCCCCATTATAACTTTTGAGTGTTGCATATCTATGTTGCTCGGTTCCTTAAAAAATGTTGGCGGGAATGTGTTGGATCCTCCAAAAATTATTCATTTTTGGAGATTCTAACATAGGTGCAGTGGTATTTTTGGAGGATCCTAGCAACATAGTTGAATATCCTCCCCTGCGCTTATGTCTCATTAACTTATTTTCTTAACTAGATTAAATCAATCAGGATTGAATTGATGATATTGAGCCCTGATCAATAACAGCCCAGCATTCACAAGACGCCGAATCCTGAGAAAAGGTGTTAATTAAGCTATGTAATTATGTTGTTTGAAACTCCAGGGAACCGGTGTGTTTGTTGATGGTCCGGGTGCTGGGAAGCACATCCAAGCTGGTGCCAAGAAAGTTATCATCACTGCTCCAGCAAAAGGTGCTGATATTCCGACCTACGTTGTTGGAGTGAATGAACAAGACTACTCTCATGAGGTTGCCAATATCGTAAGGTCAGTGCTTCACTGAATGAATTATTTACGTATTGTTCAAGAAGGTGGTCAACAAATGTTCCAAATCTGATAATTTCAGTACTTTACAAATGCAGCAATGCCTCTTGCACCACTAACTGCTTGGCTCCTTTTGTCAAAGTCATGGATGAAGAATTCGGTAAGCAGCAGCTCGTTTAGACGTATATGTCACCCTTATCACAACCACATTAATACAGTTGAAATCATTGTTTACATTTCTATGGTATGAAATTATGTTTGACTATTTCCGTTCACTTTGAAGGTATTGTTAAGGGTACAATGACAACAACTCACTCTTACACCGGGGATCAGGTAATCATACGCGATAATGAAATAGAAATCTGGGAAACGTGCACCTTCCGATGGCGCTCTGTTGCAAATGACACTTGAGTCTTAAATAGTTCGGATTGTATATGTTGTATGCAGAGGCTTCTGGATGCTTCACACCGTGACTTGAGGAGAGCGAGAGCTGCAGCATTGAACATAGTCCCGACCAGCACGGGTGCAGCCAAGGCTGTGTCTCTAGTGCTACCCCAGCTCAAGGGCAAGCTCAATGGCATTGCTCTCCGAGTGCCAACACCTAATGTTTCAGTTGTTGACCTCGTTGTCAACGTCGAGCAAAAAGGAATTTCAGCTGAAGATGTCAATGCAGCTTTCAGAAAGGCAGCTGACGGTCCATTGAATGGCATATTGGCTGTTTGTGATGTTCCACTCGTGTCAGTTGATTTCCGATGCAGTGATGTTTCCTCCACCATCGACTCCTCTTTGACCATGGTTATGGGAGATGACATGGTCAAGGTTGTTGCTTGGTATGATAACGAGTGGGGATACAGGTAAACTTAGCACAAAACTTTGCGAGCTTATACCACCAGCCTGAAAACTGTTTTGCATAAGCAATTAATATTAAACACACACACACACATATCCTTGATTAACCGGTGATCGTACTTGGTAAAATTGCAGCCAACGTGTGGTTGACTTGGCTCATCTGGTAGCAAGCAAATGGCCTGGTTCATCTGTGCAAGGAAGTGGAGACTCCTTGGAGGACTACTGCAAGACTAACCCTGCTGACAAGGAGTGCAAAGTCTACGAATAATCTGTCTACTTTCTATACCTTTTTTTGAAATGGATGGATGATTTTTGAAGCCAATTGTTAATGTTGTCCAAATACTTATTCTGAGAGGGAAAGACCATAAATATATGACAGTCAAATTACACAGTTGGAAATCATGTGTACAGTCGGTAGAGACTGGTTTCATTACTCACCAGAAAGCATTTCAGAAATAATGCACGTTCATAATATATGCTTTTATTCATTTTCAAGAAATTATGCTCGTTCACACATGTATAAAAGTAAACAGCAAGAATTCTTTGACAGCGAATACCCTGGTAAGTGGTAACCATGGCATGAAGTCTTGTCAATAAATTCTTCCCGGAAACTAACAGAAACAACTCTGTCCTGCATTAAATCTACAAGTGTCTTTCATGTATTTTCTTGACTAATAATCAAAATAATAAAAGACAATACATCTAGACCCCATGCACTTCTGTTCCGAAAATATTAAGTTCCATAACGGAGGACTACTTTGCAACTTGCCAATATCCCACAAAGATTGATACAGTAATAAGTAAAGGGAAGAAAGAGCTTATTCAACAAATTATGCACAGTAGTAGCATATATAGAATTCAACTTCTTGCTTTTGGAAACACGCTAACAAAAGCGATTGCGCAACTTTGTTTCTTAGCTTGTGTCTGCTCGGCTTTGGTACAATGTTGAATTGTGTAGTCACATCACCTAAAAGCTTAAAATGTTGATTAACATAGAACGCATAATTGTTTTCTTAGCTATATCTTCACCACAAGAATCGGAGGTCTTACTTGACATGGGCTTGGCTCTAGCATGGCCTCTGTATATCTGGAATTGCTCCGTGATGCCAAGATGTGCCATGAGAAGCCAGACATGAGTAAGAAGCTTTCCTCCTTTATGATGCTGCTGAGTAGGAGTGGCAAACGGGCGGGTCGAGTCGTACATGAGCAGGTCGAAAATGGCTAATTCAAAAAACGGATAAATTATCTGACCCGACCATATTTATAAAAAAACGGGCTATCCGCCTGATAATATGGTTATCCATATTATCTATGGTTTCTTGAATATAATCATTCTTGGAGAGTTCCTAGTCTCTCAACCTTGAGGAGCCCCGATTTGAGGCTTTAGAAATGTAAAAGTTAAACCCCTTAATTATCCATTGATTATCCATTTGGTTATCCATTTTCTAAGTGGATAATATGGTTCTTATCCATATTCGACCCATTCATAAAATGTTCATTATCCAACTCATTTTCTAATGGATTAATATGGGTGGATAACTGTTTTCTTTTAACTATTTTGCCACCTCTACTGCCGAGCGTGATGGTTTCCTCTGCAATGTGTAGCAGATAAGCAAGCATCTCCACCCATATATATTTCACTGATGATTTTCCATTTCTGCTCCTTCTCCTGTTGTTGCAATGATTTCGCAAGTATGCGCGCGTCCCAAACTCTTGCTCCTATCCCCTTTCAATTTAGCAGGTCCAATCTCAGTGTTCACTATGAGCAGCTTCGTACAGGCTATAGCCATATTCCTATATGTAAAAAGAATCTTTGTCTTCAGCACATGTATCTGAATCTGATCATCCCAATTCCAATCGGGAGCATAAATGGACACACTACTAAAAGATACAACATATAATCCGATAATTGCTTGCTTTGCTTATATTTCATGGAACGAGTAGTACTTCCATCGTCAGTGTGATTTTCCAAGTAATAGCAGAGATCAAATAGCAATGTGTCAATTAAGAACGCTTTGATCAAATTCTACCTCAGTAGCCCAAATAAGGGAGAGGAATGCATTTTCATTAAGAGCAATACTGCCTCGCCTTCTGCACAAGGCTGTAGGAACGTGCACATTGCTTAATATTCCTCCTGCAAACTTCTGGAAATAGTTAAAAGATCAGCTTTTTAAGCTCTGGGGAGATTTGTTCATAGTTATTGTACTTGTGCTTTTCCAAGAGTTCATTGATCAGAGAGAGTTTTGGAACCTGTAGCACGGGGGAGGCTTGAATTCAAGACAATAGCTGCACAAATTGTATTGCTGTGTGCAATTGGACCACCTCATTTTAGCTGATCGTTGCAGTTGCAGACACAGCTTTCTGAGGAGGGACGGTGGAATTCTCCATCCTGTTTGCCTTTGCTCATTGCTCAGCCAATTCTTTGCCCGGTCCCAGGTCAGCATGTTATTTTAGACTACACTTGGACACAAGAAGGGGCTTGAATTGTGTCTTGCGTGATTTCACGTTTTCATAGAACCTAGTTCTTTGAACAAGTTTACTGCACCCAAACAAGAGTAATTGCGGAAAAGTAATCAACACCGCGATTTTTACGTGGAAAACCTCCTAGCTCGGAGTAAAACCACAACCTACCCAGTTGGATTTTCTCCAAAGCTTCACTAACTTAAAAGAGCAATTTTTGGGTTACAACTCAACAACCAAGGAGACTACCTCTAGTTCCCTAACCCCTACAATCAACCCAATTATAAAAACTCCTTTCTAAACTAACTCTAGCTTAAAGTATCACAACAAAGTCTCAACAATAACATATTCTTCAAATAAGTTACAACTCAGAACACATGACTCAATCTAACAAGTAAAGAGCCTAAGCAGCTTCATCTTCAAGGACCTGTTCTTCAATTAATTGAATTGAATCTTTAGAAGTACCTTGTTGCTTTGCTTTGCTATTGTCAGAAGTATTCTCACGATTTCTCTCAATAGCAGTAGTCTTGAATTGTGGCAAAATGTCTTCTTTTCAGTTACAAAGTTGGCCGAAATTCTTCTTCAATTAATGTTCCAAAACCTAAAATATTTCAGTTAAGGAAATCCTTTCCCGTTTAGACTTGGTTTCCTTATTTGACTCCAACTTGCATCCTTCTTCCTTCCCAGGAATATTTTTCATATATGCATGTTTATTTTATCACACGCAGTCCTTCCCTTACCCATTCTCTCTGAGACGCTGCCCCCAAACGCCCTTACTCTCCTCATCTCCTCTCCTGTGAAACCCTGGCCGCCGTCTCCGTTATCTTCTCCTATTGCGGCCCTAATATGGAATCTCCCCGTGAATTTCCCTTCCATATATGCTCTATCTCCCCATTACTTACATGGTTATGGTATCACCTAGTACTTGCCTAGTTTTGGCAAGTACCATGTCTTGAATCAAGAACAATTGCCCTCGATCTTCAAGATCTAGACGATATTTCGTCTATATACATTCATGGCAAGGCTATATGGGTTCGATTTACCAAGGTCTTCGGCCAATCTGTGATTCTGGGCAAAACTAGGGTTTGCCTGATTTTTCTCCTAATTTGATTCTAAATCAATTTTGCATGCTCTTCTTTCCTTGTTTATGTTTGATTGACCGTGTTTCCTTGTTTGCTCGTTTAATTTTGCTACTATAAAACCCCCTTCCCCCACTTCCCTAGGACAGACCGGAACTACTGCTACTACTCTCTCACTCTCACTCATTCTACTATTTTAGACTTGAGACCTTGGCAAGCTGAAAGCCAAGGCCACCAGAATTCGATTGTGCTCTTTTTTCAGTGCGAGCATTGCCCGGGATTCACTTGAAACCTTGGAAACTCTGACGCACTGGAATTTTGGGAGTCCTGTTGTTCTTTCTCTACTACTGCTAACTGAACTACTATTGGCACTTAATTTTCTCCTTTACCTGCCAACTTGTGAGTATCTTGGCTCTTGTAATTCTATTCTCTTTTTTCCTGTGTTCGGTGCTCTGTATATCCATGTTGTTTAAATTTTTATGAACCAATATGATTTTGATATTATGTTATATCCATTTGCAATCCTATTTGCCTTAAAACTGTTCTGCAGTTCTGTATTTTCTGGTATCCAAACTTGTCTAAATTCGAAACTTCAATATATGCTCATTGTGTGTGTTCAACCAGCTTAGTCTATTATGTTTATGTGCACCTGAGTTCTTATGTTTGTTATGAATCTACCTCCATATCTGCTTTGGGATTCTTGTAAGAGACTAACAACTTGTTTGGAAGGTTGTTGCCCATTACTGTCTGTTTTGATTGTTTAGTTAAAATTGGTTGTATTGTATTGTTAAATCCATTGTTCCAGAACAATGAAAAGTCTCATTTTTTGAAACAACCGATTTGGTGTGGTGGGATTGTTTCATATATTTCTTTCCAATTATGCCCTAACTTATTTTTTTATAATTCTATTTTATCCTTTACTTTTTTTTTATTTTAATCCAAATCTCATAACCTATAACCTATATCTTCATTCCTTTTTTCCTTCTGCCGCTTCCAACTCCAACGTCAGGTAATTGTTTCGCCTTCTTTTTGTTTTGTTCTTTCTTCTACTTTGATTTTTAACTCCAATTCTAATTAGTTTATCTCCAATTAGCTGTATAATATTATTTTTAATTTCAATTCTAATTACTTTATGTGTAATTCTTGATAATGTTTAAAACAATTGAGGGTATTTTAATAAACTTAATAGTTACAGCACAGTACGATACAGACAAACCAAACATCAAAATATTATTTGACAATAACAAATAATACAATCTATCCAAATGTTGTATTACCATACAATATAACACGATACATTATAAAACGATGGGTAACAATGATCCAAACTTTGACCCGATTTCGGACCAGCCCAGACCGGACCGGTAGGTAGGGGGTCGGGCAGGGCTGGGTTAGGACGGGGAACGGATTGTGCCGAGTAGGATAGAGGTACCGGTTAATCGGACGGGTCAGAACCGGACTGTCAAGTCAAGTTCGAATTGGTTAACCGGATCGGCCCGGACCGGTTCAACGGCTATTTCAATTTTTTTTAATATAGTTGACCGTTGGCAACGGTCAGCTGCCATTTTGACCGTTTCCCAACAGCTATTTTGCAAGGTATTTTTTTTCAAAAATAACACTTTTAGTATTTACTAATTTAGCCCTTTGAAAACTATAAATATACCCCCTTCTTCTTCATTTCTTCACTCATCTCTCAATTCTCAAACCCAAATTCTCAATTGTGATTCTCTCATTCTTCACCTAAATTGCAATCAACTACTGTGTTCTCATTTTTTTTTTTTAGAATTTTATTTGTGGTATTATTTGAAGTTTGAACATTGAACAATTGACGTTTCTTCATGGTAACATCGGAGTTGCGAAATTCAATTTCAAGACTTCAGAAATCATCAAGTGTTCAATTTATTGCGGAATTTGGTGCACTCATTCTAACTCTTTCTCTTATTTAATATTTTATTTGCATATTTAATTTTTATTAGTAGTTAAATTTTGACAATATATTTAATGCTGCAAAAAGATTTGTAATGAGGTTTCTAATCGGGATAATCGGGAAAATAGAAAACGAGGTACTACTTCAACTTCTAGTTGTAATTTAAATGACTTTACACATATTTCTGAAACATCATCTAATATTGACCATGCTGTTAATGGAAATGATTATTTGACAATTACATGTCATTGGATAGATGATAATTGTTATATGCAAAAACGTATTATTGCTTTTAAATATGATGAGGGTCAAAGTCATATTACCCTACTGTTACTATGGCTTTAGTACATATAGCCGAAATTTCTTTTCTACTCTCTGAATTTAAGAAGAAAGAAAAATATAAGGATGTTGTTGAAAAAATGCAAGCAAAATTCAAAAAATATTTCTTTCCAATTCCTCCTGCTTACTTAATTTGTGCTGTTTTAAATCCTTCTATTAAGATTGGACCAACTGAAATCTAGATATATATTGTTGTATGAACAAGCCAAATGATTATTTACAACAATTATATAATTATTATGCAAATATAATTGATGATGCTACTATTAATATAGGCAATGTTAATCACACTATGCATTGTACTACTTCTACTGCATCTGCTACTATGGATGAAGACAAAGGCCTTGATGGTTATAATATTTGGTCTACATTTCGTTCCACTCCAACCATAGTAGAAACATTGATGAACTTCAATTCTACTTGTAAAAGCAAACAGAGCCTCGCACAAAGGAATTATCACCATTGCGATGGTGGCATGAGAATGAAAAGCAATTTCCTGTTCTTTCCGCTATGGCTCGGGATGTGCTAAATGTGCCAATTTTAACTGTTGCATCAGAGAGTGCATTTAGTCAAGCAAGACAACAACTAGAAGACACTCGTCACTCATTGGGAAGCAATGCTTTGGAAGTTTTAGTATGTTTCAGAGATTGGATTAGATCAAAACGAAGAAATCAGGGACGTGAAGATGTTGATAAACCATAAGAGAGGAACTTGGAGATATTGCAACGACCCGACCGATCATTTTGAGCATTTGCATTTCGTTCAGATATTTGAAGTCTTGAGTAGCTTCATATGATGTATTATGACGTCTGTGAATCTTCGGTGTTGGCTTTCAGGTGTTTTCAGAATTAGTTTGGAAGAATGAATTTCGTAGTTGAAGCTTTAAGTTGGAAGAGTTGACCAAGTTTGACTTTTTAGTAATCGACCTCGGATCGGAGTTTTGATGATTCCTTAGGTTTGGATGGTGATTTTGGACTTAGGTGTATGCCCGGATTTGAATTTGGATAATTCTAGAAGGTTTCGACACTAATTGGCGAAAGTTGGAAATTTGAAGATTTGAAAATGTTCATACTTTGAAAGAGGTTTGGCTTTATTGCTATCGGGGCCGGATTTTGATTCTAGAAGATATAGTAGGTCCTTTTTGTCCTTTATGACTTATGTGCCAAATTTGAGATCAATCCGAGGTGTTTAGGCTTGTTCGCCGTTAGTTTTGAATTTTGAAAGTTCATTAACTTTATTAAGTCAATTTGAGGTGAGATTTGTAATCTAGATGTTGTTAAGTGAGATTTGAAACATCGAGTAGGTCTGCGTTATGATTTGGAACTTGCCTGCAAGTTTCGTGGTCGTTCGGAGTTAGTTTGATTGCATTCGAACGCTTGGTTGAAGCTCTTGAAGTTCTTTAGTTCTCCCTTCAAATTTCATGCGTGTTGATGTCTGATTCATGGTTTTGGGTGTTATTTTGGTGATTTAATACTTGTGTGGATGTTTGGCGTGGAGCCCCGAGGGCTCGGGTGAGTTTCGGGGTGGTTTCAGACCATTTTTAGTTGCTGGTTTTTGGCTACAGGGGTGTACATTGCGATAGCGTGGATTTGGATGCGATAGCAAAGAGAAAAATAGGAAAAATGGAGTGGTGAATCGCGATCGCGGAAGACTTCACACGATTGCATAGAAGAAAATCTCTGCTGCACTGACCCGACTTTGGAAACTTATAACTTGTAATCTATAAGGAATTTGGAGATGATCCAAAAATGAAAGTTGTAACCCTTTGTGTCTAGTTTTCAGGAAATTAAATCGCTTGTCATTTAGAGTTTTGTACTATAAGCTATGGCTAATACACTATGGGCTGTCTGAGAAGTGTTGGTAAGGGTTAAATGGAAGTTTGTTCATCGCGACCGCGATGAAACGGCCACGATCGCATAGGGTAAATCTATTCGTGCAAAATTTTGTAATCGCGATCGCGAGGTTTCAGACATTTTTTTCTTCATATTTGGAGCTATGAAGCTCAGATTGAGAAGAATTTTGAAGCGATTTTCACCATATGGATTGGAGGTAAGTGTTCTCCACTCATTTTTAATTATATTTCATGATTCTATCTTTGTTTTTGGCAATTGGATTATCAATTTTAAAGAGAAATTGGGGGGTTTTAGCCTATCGTTTCATATAGTGAGTTTTTGAGTTTTGAACATCGATTCGGAGTCGGATTTGAGTGGAACTAGTATGGTTGGACTCGTAATTGAATGGGTTGTCGTATTTTTTAAGTTCTATCAGGCTCCGAGGCGCGGGCCCGGGTTTGACTTTTTGGCCGATTTTGAGCTTTCAGTTAAGGATTCGACCTTTATCATTTGGCATTATTTCCTTAGGCATTAATTGATATATTTGAGTTGCTTTTGGCTAGTTTCGAGCCGTTCAAATTGGATGCGCGCGAGATAGCATTTTTGGAGCATCGCTTGGCTTGCTCGGTATTGGAGTTGGCTTGTTCAAGGTAAGTAACACTTCTAAACTTGGAGCTGAGGGTATGAACCCTAATTATGCGTGTTATGTGATTTGTTTGGAGGTGATGCACATGTTAGGTGGCAGGCGTGTGGGTGAGTACTGTAAAAATTGAGACTCGGTCGATTCCATAGAGCTGTGTAGCCAATTTACTTGTATTTTCCATGTATTTTTCATGTGTTAGAGAAACCGAGTTGTGACTCATGTTAGAATCATGCTTAGGCAAATGCTGGTATTATTGGAACTTCCTGCTGTCGAATTATATGTTTAAATTGTAATTTCGTACTCAGACATGTTCATCCGTTGCATATCATATCTCAGTATCTATTGCTACTTATTGATACATCATATCATCATTTTGGGCTAATTTCATGACATTGTGAGCCCGTGAGACTGGAGAGATTGATGACTGAGTGAGGCCGAGAGCCTGATTGTGAGTGATATTTATGGGATCGGGCTGTATGCCGCAGCATGTTTTATTGATTTATGCCTGGAATTGGCTTATTATAGCGCTTCGGCTGAAGGAGCCCCTCTAGAGTCGCACATCCACAGTGACCGCATTTGATATTATATTTAGGGATGGATCTTCCCTGGGCATGTATCTTGCCTAATTATTTATATTGAGGGATGTATCTTTCCTGGGCTGGATTGGCCCTATACAGTATTGAGTGATAGTATATATCAGTTATCATACACACACACACACACACACACATACACACACACACACACACACATATATATATGGGATGGATCTTTCTTCCCTAGGCTGGATTGGCCATATACAGTACTGAGTGACCGTGCGCTAGTTGTCATTTATATTTGGGCTGAATATGCCATGTACAGTGCCGAGTGACTGCGCGCGCGGAATATTGAGCGTGATGAGTGAAAATGCGAGACAGTGAGATTGGGTACTCTAAGAGTGTGAGTACATGAGTTCATCATTGTGCTGCATTGCATTAGACATGCATAGTTGATATGTAGGCATAGAGAAGTATTTTTCCTCATGCCATCTGATAATGGAATTTCTTTTCTGTTGTTAAAGTTTTTTAGAAAAAATCATAGGTTTCAGACTTACTCATATTTTTGGTGATTTCGGCAAAAGATTTGAGTTTTACTTTTATACTTGAAAAGAAAATGTTTATTTTCCGGAATTGTATATGACTGAGCATTTTTTTATTGAGTTATTTCTTGTACCATCTTTATTATATCGTTATGAACTGTTGCTGGTTATTGAAGTTTGACTTTGACCTTTGTCCCAGCTCTTCACTACTTTCAACCTAAGGTTAGGTTTATTACTTATTGAGTACATGGGGTCGGTTGTACTCATACTACACTTCTGCACCTTGCGTGCATATTTTGGACGCTGATGTTGCTGTGTATGATGGAAGCTAACATTGAAGACATACTTGCATTCCAGTTATAGCTGCCTCTTGTTCAAGGTAGCCCTAGTCTTATGAAAATTTGTTTATGTACGCTCGGACATATGATGTATTTATTTCATACTAGCTTTGTAAACTCTAAATCTTAGAAGCTCATGATTTGTATTACCAGTTCTTGGGAATTCTTGTATAACAGTTCAGTTGTATTATCATTTATTCTCTTAATATATATAATTGAACTGGTTTGTTGTTAACTAGCTTTCCTAGCGGGTTGGGTTAGGTGCCATCACGGCTAGATGGATTTTGGGTCGTGACAAGTTGGTATCAGAGCTCTAGGTTCATAGGTTCTACAAGTCATGAGCAAGTGTCTAGTAGAGTCTTGCAGATCGGTATGATAACATCCATACCTATCTTCGAGAGGCTACAGGGCGTTTAGGATAAATTTTCCATCTTTCTTTCCTTATCGTGCGACATTGATTCAGCTTGAAGCATAACTCTTTGAATTCCTTCCATGCATTCGTATGCGCATGTGAGCGCTCGGTATCGGATGTGCATTGACGGCTTGTGATTTTCATGGATAAGGTGCGAGATGTGATTTCTGTGTACTGATGATGGGTCAGTCTGGAGGACTTGAGGCCGGGTTGCGACGGTAGCATGAGCACGAGGATTTCAGTTGTGTGAGTATATGCTTTTGGACTTATATGTCCAGTATTGTCCCTATTAGTGAAATTTATGGCTCGGTGAGTGATTGGATGGCTATATGATGAAATATGATTAGATTGCGGGATATGTTCATATGGTTTGAATGTGATTAGAAGAGTTTGCTTGTGATGTAAAAAGGACTATTAGGTGCTTGATTCCTGTATTGATATGACGTATAGTCTGGGGTTATGAGTGTGTTGATGGATCTTTCATGTTGTTTAATTGAGGAAAAAAGTAGATTTTTATGTCTTGTTGATGAGTTCAAACTCAGGAAGATTAAGCGATTGTGTAGCATCTATGGCTGTGAAAGGGGATAGAGAGATGTCAGTTTGAGGCCAAGCAGGTGGGTTATCTCATGCAGAGGTGTGATCCTTATAATGTTGTGTGGAGAAATTTTTTTCTACCAGCGGGGTATATGTGTTGAGATTTGAATTTGAATTTGGTTGAGAAAGTCTACCTGACCATCACGTGGATGTACGCGAGCTTAGTAGATGATTTGAGGTACTATATGGTTTGTGTTATGTGAGCTTATGAAATATTAAGTTGAATCTCCCTGCGGTATTATGGTAGTAATAAAGTATGGGTATTGCGAGTTATTGAGTGTTTTGATCTATGGCTTTGAGCCAAGTGGAGGAGTCTGCTATAACCAATTTGATTGCATGGTTATGTGTTGTACTGGTTTCGGTTTGAGGCATGCTTGTGAATCAGACATGACTAGTAGAGGTGGAGAGCGAGGATGACTCGAGTAAAAGAATTTTTGGATATGGGTTATGTTACACTTTATGGGTATATGAAAATCACGGAATGAGTTGAGTTGTTATTCGTGACGGATGTAGTGTGCACGATGTATGAATTTGCTCGGTTATGTTAAGTCAAAATTACTTTTTTGGGGTGCTGTTGTGCTAATTGAGCATAGGCAGTTCGACCCGTTTGGACGGTGCAATTGAGATTTTAGTAGAGTGGATGACTCTCGAGAAAGTTCTAATTGATTCAAGATTTTTATGCAGCAATTGTTAATTTTCTTTCCCGGATTTGTATATGGCTAGAATCTAAGATTTGCATCAGACGGTGTCTGGACTTGCGGTATTTCTATATCATTATAGATTTTACATTTCAGTATCAGAAAGGTGAAGGAAACGACTTTAGATTCATAAAAGGTCTCTTCAGAGTGGGTGTCTCGGTTGTGGTTTCATGTTAGGGTCTCTTGTGGTGAGTTTTGTGTAAGGATCATGGTGTTCTGGCAAGGAGAAGTATCAACTGGAAGGGAATTTGGAAGGAACTCGGAGAAATAGGGCAGCTTGGTAGTAGGTTGGATCAATATTGAAATGGTATGCTCAGTTCTTTTGGTTCTTATGACTTGGTGAGTCTCTACAGGTGTTCTGTGGCAATGCTCTTGGGTTTTGGCGACTTGCGTAGCTTGGTTATGTGCAAATGGATTCCAAAGAGTTTTTAATGGTTTCTACCATAGTTCGAGGTGTATATTTCCTGCTAGCTTGATGAGCGTGTTGCGTGTTGTAATTTTCTCCTGGATGAGATCAAATGGAAGGTTCAGGGCTAATTGAGTATGTAGTTTGCTTGTGACTCAGAGTTCATTATGAGATTCTTGTACTTTTCGTATTCGTGATAGATGTAGTATGTTGTGTGGGATTTAGATTTGCGTGTGCAAGGTCACGGTTTAGTTTTGAAAGTAAGGGCATGAATTCTTAGACAACATGGGCGGCATCAGATGACTAGATGAATGATATTACTACTTGGTATTGCCTAAGGAGAACGTACATTTCAGAAGGTGCATTGAGTGTTGAATTACGGATGCTTCATTGGTATTGCGGTACTCGCCTGGTTGATTGACTACTGATATTCAGATTTTGCTATATGGCACGGAAGAATTATAGAAGTATTCCTCATGGAATGATCGTGTATGAGAGATGAGACATTCGGGCGGTGGAGTTGGGATCAGATATGGCGATTCGTGTGTTCTACGGATTTGGAGACTAGGTGTTCCCAAAAGAAAATTATTTCGTGGTTGTGGACGGTGAAGATGTGGCCAAATCTGGCCAGATGATAGTATATGTTATGGTTAGGTCATTTGGACTTTCAGAGGATTATTTATCTATTTGTGGATGACCAGAGTTGATTTGGGGCCCATTGGTAGGCCCAACGAGGATGTGTATTCTACATCGGGTCAGATTGGTCTACTCCATACTGCTATTGTTGGGGGAGGTGCCATTCGATTAGAGTGGAGCTTATTCATGCTTTGATATGATCTATGTGTTACTCCTCTACGGTATGGGGGGTTGTGATTTGTTGGTTATAAGCATACATGGTGCAGTTCTGTTTGGATCTTGTAGCGGGATTTGAGCGAGATGGTTACTGGGGTATCGAATGGTGTATTATGACGTGTGTGAATCGTCGGCGTTGGTCTTCAGGTGTTCTCGGAATTAATTTGGAAGAATGAATTTCATAGTTGAAGCTTTAAGTTGGAAGAGTTGACCAAATTTGACTTTTTAGTATTCGACCTCGAATTGGAGTTTTGATGGTTCCGTTAAGTCTGGATGATGATGTTGGACTCGGGTGTATGCTCGGATTTGCATTTGGATAATTCTAGAAGGTTTCGACACTAATTGGTGAAAGTTGAAAGTTTGAAGGTTTGAAAAATTCCATAGGTTTGACCGAGGTTTGACTTTATTGATATCGGGGCCGGATTTTGATTCTGGAAGATATAGTAGGTCAGTTATGTCAGTTATGACTTGTGTGCCAAATTTGAGATCAATTCGAGGTGTTTAGGCTTATTTGCTGTTAGTTTTGAATTTTGAAAGTTCATTAACTTCAATAAGTTGATTTGAGGTGTGATTTGTGATTTTGATGTTGTTAAGTGAGATTTGAAACATCGAGTAGGTCTGAATTATGATTTGAAACTTGCCTGCAAAATTCAGGGTCGTTCGGAGTTGGTTTGATAGCATTCAGATGCTTGGTTGAATTTCTTGAAGTTCTTTAGTTCTCCCTTCAAATTTCATGCGTGTTGACGTCTGATTCATGGTTTGGGTGTTATTTTGGTGATTTGATCGCGCGAGCAAGTTCACATGATGTTTCTAGACTTGTGTGGATGTTTGGCATGGAGCCCCGAGGGCTTGGGTGAGTTTCTGAGTTGTTTCAGACCATTTTTAGTTGTTGGTTTTTGGCTACAGGGGTGTACATTGCGATAGCGTGGATTTGGATGCGATAGCGAAGGGAAAAATAGGAAAAATGGAGCAGTGAATCGCGACTGCAGAAGACTTCACGCGATTACATAGAATAAAATCTCTACAGCACTGACCCGACTTTGGAAGCTTATAACTTGCAATCTATAAGGAATTTGGAGATGATATAAAAACAAAAGTTGTAGCCCTTTGTGTCTAATTTTCAGAAAATTAAACCGTTTGTCATTTGGAGTTTTGTACTATAAGTTATGGCTAATAAACTACGGGTTATTTGAGAAGAGTTGGTAAGGGTTAAATGGAAGTTTGTTCATCACGACCGCGAGGAAACGGTTGCGATCACATAGGGTAAAACTATTCGTGCAAAATTTTATAATCGCGATCGCGAGGTTTCAGACATTTTTTTTCATATTTGGAGCTATGAAGCTCAGATTGAGACGATTTTTGAAGAGATTTTCACCATGTGGATTGGGGTAAGTGTTCTTCACTCATTTTTGATTATATTTCATGATTCTATCTTCTTTTTTGGCAATTGGATTATGAATTTTACAGAAAAATTGGGGTTTTTAGCTAAAGTTTCGTGTAGTGAGTTTTTGAGTTTTGAACATCGATTCGGAGTCGGATTTGAGTGGAACTAGTATGGTTTGACTCGTAATTGAATGTGTTGTCGTATTTTATAAATTTCATCGGGTTTCGAGGCGCGGGCCCAGGTTTGACTTTCTGGCTGATTTTGAGCTTTTGATTAAGGATTCGACCTTTATCATTTGGAATTGTTTCCTTAGGAATTAATTGATGTATTTGAGTTACTTTTGGCTAGTTTCAAGCCGTTCGAAGTTGGCGCGCATGGGATAGCATTTTTGGAGCATCGCTTGGCTTGCTCGATATTGGAGTTGGTTTGTTCAAGGTAATTAACACTTCTAAACTTGGAGCTGAGGGCATGAACCCTGATTATACGTGTTATGTGATTTGTTTGGAGGTGATGCACATGCTAGGTGACGGGCGTGTGGGCGTGTACCATAGAAATTGAAACTCGGTCGATTCTGTAGATTTGTGTTGCCAATTGACTTGTATTTTCCATGTATTTTTCATGTGTTAGAGAAACCGAGCTGTGACTCATCTTAGAAATCATGCCTAGGCAAATGCTGGTATTATTGGGACCTACTGAGGTCATTCCTGCTGTCAAATTATATCTCTAAATTGTAATTTCGTACTCAGATATGTTCATTCGTTGCATATCATATCTCAGTCTCTGTTGCTACTTATTAATACATCATATCATCATTTTGGGCTAGTTTCATGATATTGTGAGCCCGAGAGACTGGAGAGATTAATGATTGAGTGAGGTCGAGGATCTAATTGTGAGTGATATTACGGGAGCGCGCTGCACGCCGCAACATGTTTTATTGATTTATGCCTGGATTTGGCTTATTATAGCCCTTGGGCTGAAGGAGCTCCTCCGGAGTCCACATACCTACAGTGAGCGCAGTTGATATTATATTGAGGGATGGATCTTCCCTAATTATTTATATTGAGGGATAGATCTTCCTTGGGCTGGATTGGCCCCATTTAATACTCAGTGATTGCATGTCTGTTATCATATATATATATATATATAAAATTAGGGATGGATCTTCCCAAATTATTTATATTGAGGGATGGATCTTCCTTGGGCTGGATTGGCCCCATTTAATACTCAGTGATTGCATGTCTGTTATCATATATATATATATATATGGGATGGATCTTCCCTGGGTTGGATTGGCCATATACTGTACTAAGTGACGGTGCACGAGTAGTCATTTATATTTGGGCTGAATCTGCCCTGTACAGTGCCGAGTGATTGAGCGTGCAGAATATTGAGTGTGATGAGTGGAAATGTGAGACAGTGAAATTGGGTACTCTAAGAGTGTGAGTGCATGAGTTCATCTCTGTGCTGCATTGCATTAGACATGCATACTTGATATGCAGGCATAGGGAAGTTTTTTTCCTCATGCCATATAATGGAATTTCTTATTTGTTGTTAAAGTTTTTGAGAAAAAAATCACAGATTTCAGACTTACTCATATTTTCGGTAATATCGGCAAAATTTTTGAGTTTTACTGTTATACTTAAAAAGAAAATATTTATTTTTTCCGGAATTGTATGCGAGCTGAGCATTTATTTATTGAGTTATTTCTTGTACCATCTTTATTATATTGTTATGAACTGTTGCTGGTTATTGGAGTTGGATTCTGACCTTTGTCCCAGCTCGTCACTACTTTTAACCTAAGGTTAGGTTTGTTACTTATTGAGTACATACTACACTTCTGTACCTAGAGTGCAGATTTTGGATGTTGATGTTGCTGTTTATGACGGAAGCTAGCATTGAAGATGTACCTGCGTTCTAGTTACAACTGCCTTTTTTTCATGGTAGCCCTAGACTTATGAAAATCTGTTTATGTACATTCGGACAGATGATGTATTTATTTCATACTAGCTTTGTAAACTCTAAATCCTAGAAGCTCATGAATTGTACTACCGGTCCATGAGAATTCTTGTATAACAGTTCAGTTGTATTATCATTTCTTCTCTTTATAAATATTATTTGAACTGGTTTGTAGTTAACTGACTTACCTAGCGGGATGGTTTAGGTATCATCACAACTAGATGGATTTTGGGTCGTGACAGATATATTAGCACATGGTAACCCATCTGAATTTAACACTCTAGAAGATGGCCAAGAAGTTCATATTGATTATGAAGAACTTACTAAGGCAATGTAAAACCTTTGAAGTTCTTGATTTATATTTAATAATTCAAATTTGAATTTACTCTTTTTTCTTTAATTTAGTTGTTGTAAAATGTAAACTTTAATTTGCAAGTTTGAATTAAAAAAAGAACTTGCAAATTTAAGTTAAATCGTTTTTCATCTTCATTGTATTATCTTCAATTCTTAATGAAATATTTAAATATAAGGCTTTTAAAGACTTTGAAATTTATTCAAACACTCTTTTTATAAGTTTTTTTTTTTTTTTTTATGTTTTACATTTTTACTTTATCTTAATATAAATTACGATAGTTATACAAAATACACACAAAAATAAATAAATAAATAAAACCGGCCCGACCCTTAGGCCCGGAACCGTTCTGGTTCAAATTTTCATTGGCGAGGCCCGGAACCGATAAAATTGGTATTTTGAAATCGGTAACCAGCCTAGTACGCAGACCGGCCGGTCTCCTTTCCAATAGCCCGGCCCGGCCCCTTGACACCCATAATCCAAACAGAGTGTAATTCATGCCTAGAATCATTGTATGTACTTCTTTCTATTAAAATCCTCCATGAACAATCTGCTATTTTCTTAGAAGCTAATCCATGATCATGTGAAGCCACATGCTAACACTATTTGAACTTTGGGTAAACATGACGTATGTCTTTCTCTGCTATTTGTAAACCCAATACTATATTTGTTGCATATCATGATGTTTTTCTATAGAAATCTGCCTCTTAGTTTTAAGTTTGCTTAAGTTTGATGCCTGAGTGCAATCTTGGGTGCAAAGATCTGAGCTTGGCATATGTGATCAACCTATAGGATCTCCAACTTCCCTAAAACTAGGTGAATACTTGCTGACTGCTTTGTCACTAAGTTTATCAAATTAGTTGATATGTACTTTCATGTTAGGGGTCTCTGTTTGGCTATAGAACTAGTTTCAGTCATGTCTTACCTTAGGTCTTTCTTTTGAGTCTTCTATGTATAAGTTTCTATTGAATCAGGATTAGTTCTGAACCATGCCTGTCTAAATCATGTTTGTTGAAATCTCTTTGAGAAGTTCTTGCGAAAGTGATTGTGTTCTTGTTTCATGTTTCTCTGCAATCTCTTGGACATCATTTTGTTTAAAAGCCCAGTTTCTCTATTGCTTATAATACTACGCATCCAATGTGTATATGTTTGCATCTAAAATCGTTTGAACAGTTTGTTTGTGTGGGCTGTTTTTACTCCTGCTGATTGTTAGCAAGATAATTGTCTTCATGTTTGGGCTTGATTTATTGGGCCTTGTGTGTTGTTGGATTTTAGCATGGTCAGGCATACTTTAGTCATCCTTGTGAGCCTGAGGTGTTGGGCCTATTGGATAGGCGAATAGTAAGGCTGGCGAAGGCCCAGAAGGCATTGCTGGGTTATTTTGTAATTGTGTTGGACCTATAATTGTTGTATTTGGGCCTGTGATTGCCCTATTAAGTCTATAACTGTTTTATTATTCTATTTGGGCCTGTAATAGTCTGAATAACGAATAATGAGAAAGTAGTGAAATGGGAGCTGGGATACTTTACTCTTTGTATGAAATGGTAGAAAATATGCCTATAGGATCTAAGTGTTTCACTTGCTTAACATGCCCTATTTCTGTACACTGTTAGAAAGCATGCCTCTAGGATCTAAGTGCTTCACTTTGTTAACATGCCCTATTTCTATACGCTGTTAGATAGCATGCCTATATGATCTAATTGCTTCACTTGCTTAACATGCTTTATTTCTATACGCTGTTAGATAGCATGCCTATAGGATCTAAACGTCATTGGCTATTTGCTCAACATGCTTTATTGCTATGTGTGTTAAATAGCGTGCCTATAGGATCTCGTTAAGTAGTTAAGAATTGCTTATATTGATATTCCCTCCAGCCTCACGTGATACCATGTCTATAAGACCTTAAATTGATTAATCAAATTTCCTTCTTATCACACTGTCCGCCTAGAAAACATGCCTATAGGGATAAATAAAGCGAGTACGTATTCTTAATTATATCCCAAATACTAATTGTTTAGAGAACATGCCTATAAGTTATTACTACTCGCTTATAAAGCATGTCTATAGGTTTAGAGATGCAGAATTTTGCGCCCAGGTGCAAATCACCTAGAGATTATGCCTATAGGCCTTTAATAATTATAATCAGCAGCTTCGATAATCCGACTAGAAGTACTGTCTATGAGGTTTTATTAAGTTATTCAATCACATAGAAACCATGCCTATAGGTCTTGAACAACTTTAATGCGTTTCGACTCCAAAACTGCCCATGACTGTTTACTACGTAATCTGGAACCTTGTTAGCATAAAACTCATTGCTGTTTTGCGTGCATTTTTGCCTATATGTGGAGGCCAACTTGAGCCCTTAATTGCAATTATGTGCAGTCCTACTTATTTTAAATGTGCGCCTAGTTTTATCATTTTGAGCATCCTAAGTAAAGTCTAGAACCACTCATGTAGTAGGTCCAAAGCCTCCAGGATCAGAGGCATGGGACGGGTAATGCACACATTGGACGTGGTTAGAATTGAACTAGAACGCTTTTGGTAAACAACTTTAAGATAGTAATTGGGTAGTAACAGATGATAGTTTGTGCCCGCTGAACAGTATGAGCAACCCCTATCTTTGAGGGAGTTGCAAAGTATTATTTATGTTGCACGGGGTGATCTTTTAGGCTAAAAAACTTAGGACCCCCCATATATGTTTACTACTCACTCTTTGTTTATTCGGACTTATAACAAATTAGGTTGTACCTTGTAGTCCTCAAGGGATTGTGCCAATCAATTATTATTGTATAATCTACTTCCTTTATATGTGTAATTCCCTTTATGTTCGTTTCACATTGTAGTTGAATATTTAGACTCCCTATCTTCCTAATTAATATGATCACATAGGATAATTATAATTCAATAATCCCGCATAGCATAAAATTTGATCAGGAACCACAGTTGTGGATCTCGAAGAATGCCTAACCCCTTTTCTTTGAGGTAATTTGAGCCCTTGCATAATCTTTGGTAACATAGACTAGTTCTAATCAGAGTTACTTGCAAATAGATGCCCTAACGCACCTCAAAATCTTTAGGTGGCGATTATTCTCTTCTAGTGCCCATTTAAAAGTGTTGTCACACGTCAAAACCAGCTTTCGCGAGAAAGCAGGGCGCGTCAATTGAAATAAAGAATCTTGAGTCATAGTGCGAACTTGAAACAATTTTTCTTGACTGCGTATGCCTTGAAAGTGGTGAGTGCCTTAGTTGTGACGCCTAGGCTCAGTTCTGGACTCATGGATAAGTACTTTAAATTGTTTGATTATGACTTTGCTTAACTGCTTTGACTAGAAAGTCGAGATAGATCAGTCCCAAGTGAGCTATGTGCCAAGGTGTGAGTGAGGTTTTTGTTGATATTCTGTGAATGTCAGTTGATGTCTAGAACTTGCCCTATGTGTTTGCAAAGTGAAATGGTAGTCTTGTTCAGTCTAGGAAGTGATATAGGAATTTCTTTGTTGAGCCAATTATATGCCCGTGACCTGCCTAATTGTTGTGTATCCTAGTTAGCCCCTTTGAGCCTGTCATCCGATTTTCTTTGGCAATCACACTATAAGCCTGACCCGTTTATTGAATTGACCATTTATTTGAACCTTTTACCTCTCATGAGCACTTGAAATATTTATGAGTTTGTTAAAAGCTAAGCGGAGGTATGGTTGGATTTTTGAATGGAACTATAGAAAAGGAGATATGTGTACTGTTTGAAAACATTATGAGAGCCACTTATAGGGAATTGAAAAAGAAGAAGAAGAAAATCAGAATATAGAAAAATAAAAGAAAAAATTGGTGTTTGTATATACAGAAAGAAAATTATTCCTTGCAAGTGGTAAATCTTGCTTGTTTGTGCTTAAAGAAATTTGGAGCTTGGTGCTAATATGATGTGAAGGTTGGGGTTCAATTCAACATAAGTGTGGGGTTTAAATTGTGAAAGTGTATGTATTACAGTACTTAGGGGGATGTAGTCACTATTATCTAAATTATATCCTACTCGTCATGCAGCCTACATTATAACCAAATTAAAGTCCTACTTGATCTTTGACTGAATGAGCTCAATTAGTCGAGTATTACACTATGGGTAAGCCTATGATACGTCTTTTGTGGCACATGAATTTTATTCCGAAAGTGAGCGAATTCTTTCTATCTTGAGTTCCTATATGTTCTTGAATTTAATTGTGTAAGGAACTACTCTCTACTTTTGGTGTGAGGGCACATGACATCGAAGGAAAGGTAATGACGTTTATCTCTGTGTTAGAGTAAGTGAGCAGGTTGTGAAAAATGCGTGGTGCTTTTGAGTCGAGCCTTAAGGCTAGGATGTTATAATAAAGTGCTTAGTCAGCTTTAAATATTCTTGGCATGATGTGTTAGAGAAGTTGTTTGATGAAAAATTCGTCGCTATGTGAAGTGTTGTTTGATTGCTCGAGGACGAGCAATGGTCTAAGTGTGGGGTATTGATTGTAGGCTAGAAACCCGTGTTTTAGTCGTAGTTTGATCTCTAATTACTGCATTTTACGTGTGTTTGAACTTAAATGATAGTGCATTATACTTATGAAGTGTTTTATGCCTTGCAGGAATTGATTCCGAGTTAAAAAGATGAATTGGAGCTAAATCGAAATGTTGAAGCTTTGAAGTCTGAGTAGAAGTCCAAGAAATTAAGCCGGGATCACGTTCGGGGGTCGAGGACCTAGTCCGGATATCAAAAAGTGGAAGAAACAAGTTACTCTGAAAAAACTACACTACCACGCTACATGGAGCGCTGCGAGGCATAGCACGACAGTGTAAAACTCGCCTGACAGACAAAATTCCAGGCCTCTGTAAATTCTAACAGGCGCACCGCATGGGCCCTGCGCCGCGTATGTGCATTTTCCTCATAGCATGTCCTGTTTCGGCTTGGAAATGATAGTTTCATCTGGGGCCACTTCTACACGATATGAATACACCAAAAACACGTTTTGGAAGGACTTTTGACCTACGAAAGATTTCGGAAGCAACTAAGGCAAGAAGACACAAGAATTCAGAAAGATTTCAACCAACAATTGGTGCAATATGGGAGTTTGTATCGAGTCATTAACATTAATGTTTTCTATGTTTTTAAACCTTATTGAGAAGACTTTCCATTGCTATGGAATAATTCCCCTTAGAGTGATGACATATATGGTGTATTGATAACTTGATTAGGGATTTGATTCTTGACAACTGTCTGAATTAGTTGATGCAGTTTTGAATCGTTTTGTGAAGTTATTTCTTATTTTACTTAATCGAAAGAGGAGCTTGATATTGAATTTCTTTACATCTTATGCTCTAGTTTAGATTCATTATTCAAATAGGTAATCCAAAGAGCATATTGGATTGTTAATCGAACTAGAAGATAGGGATATATTCGTGAGAAGTTACCCTTTAGACCATAACCACCATTTTATTCGTTAATTGTTTACCGTGCTTCAATTGGATTAATTGTTGACTTTAATGTTTAATTAAAAGAGGAACATTAACTTCAAGTGTAATCTGATTATTTGTTGAATTCGTGAGAATCAACAGTATTATAGAGTGAACTAACTTAAGAATTGGATCCCGAGCTAATTATCTTGCACCTGTCTAGTTAAGTATCCTTATTTCTCTCATTGATATTTCTTTTTTGCTCACCAGCTGTCTTTTGTGATCAGTTGTAAATTGCTTAATTTTTAGTAGTTAATCGTAGTTTATAATCATTCAATCAAGTGTTAATTTTCCTAGATAGTAATTAACTAAAGTTTGTTCGAACACTGTTTAAATCCAATCTTTGTGGAGATGATAATTTAACTATACTATCTTTGACTAGCAAGCAATAATTTTGGTGCTCGTCAGAGAGTCATTGGATGCTTGTATTTTGCTACATACCTGCCCAGATCAAATAAATTTCTTCCCAAAGTTGTGAAGTCTGTCTTACTTGGTTATGGACCTCATCAAAAGGGTTATCAACTGTTAAATCTGGAGAATGCTGAATTGTTCATCATCAGGGATGTTATCTTTCATGAAGATGCATTTTGTTTCCAAAATTTAACAAATCACTCTGACAACATTCTTATAGATGATCATGCAACTTCACCAACTAACGTAGTTGATAATTCATTTCCCACCAGCATTGTTTCTAGATCAAAGCAGGTAATGTAACCTATTCCTACACTAGAATCTTCAGTGACTGATACTCCAGTTGTTGCTCCAGTTCCATGTAGACCAGTCGAGCACAGAGTTCCTTCTGATCCCTCCTCACACACTGAAGACACAGATTTTGAGCATGACATAGGTGGACCTGTTTCCACAACATCCTCTCCCACACATGAGGATGTCAGGATATCTGCCAGAGTTTCAAGGCCTCCCATATGGCTTAAGGATTATATTAGACCTGACAAGGACATACAAGCTAGCTACTATCAATATCCATTATCAGATGTTCTCAACAATGACTGATTATCTTCCAAATATCATAGTTATCTTTTCAATTTTTCTACTGTAGAGGAGCCACAATCCTACCATCAAGCTGCTAATGACAAGAAGTGAGTGGAAGCAATACAGGCTTAATTTAAAGCATTAGAGGACAATAAAACCTAGGAACTTGTTCCTTTACCCAAAAGCAAGAAGACTATAAGTTGTAAGTGGGTTTACAAAATCAAATAAAAGGCCAATGGTGAATTGGAGAGGTTTAAAGCTCGACTTGTTGCAAAGGGATATAATCAGAAGGAAGGACTAGACTATTAAGAGACCTTCGCACCTGTAGTAAAGATGGTCATTGTCAGAAGTGTTCTATCCTTGGCAGCATCTAGATATTGGACTATGCATCAGATGGATGTTTACAATGCATTATTGCAAGGGGATCTTTTTGAGGAAGTGTACATGACTGTACCCCAAGGTTTTTCTGGTTCTTCAGATAAGTCACTAGTTTGCAAGATGCTTAAGTCACTCTGTGGACTTACCCAGGCTTCTCGACAATAGAATATTAAGTTGACAACTGCTCTTGTTTCTTTTGGCTTTTAACAAAGTCATTTGGATTACTCCCTATCCACTAAGAAAGTGGCAGGGAAGATAGTTGTAGTCCTAGCTTATGTTGATGATTTACTCATCATAGGTGATGATTTTCAATTAATACAAGATGCCAAGGATGTGCTGCAATCCTCCTTTAAAATCAAAGATTTGGTAGAACTCAAGTATTTCTTAGGCCTTGAATTTGCCAGGAGTGCTGAGGGGATCCTAATGCACCAGAGGAAGTATGCCTTGGAGTTTATTGTTGATTTGGGTCTTTCTGGTTCCAAGCCTGTTGCTACACCTATGGAGTTGAATGTCAAGATCACTACTGTTGAATTTTCCACCCATATTGATTCTCTTGATGACAAGGTTTTAGATGATCCAGGGCTTTAATAGGGATTTACTTGGACGCCTATTGCACCTAACTATCACTCGACCTGATATTTCATTTGATGTCCATTACCTCAGCCAGTTCATGTATTTTCTAAAAACTTCTCATTGGGAGGCTGCACTTAAGGTGGTAAAATATGTTAAGTCTTGTTCTGGCCTAGGGGTTTTACTGTCAGTTGCTTGTTCTGAGTCTCTTATTGCCTTTAGTGATGCTGATTGGGCCTTCTGCTCAAATACTATGAAGTCCAAGAAGCAAACTATAATCTCCAGGAGCTCTGCAGAAGCGGAATACATAAGCCTGGCTTTTACAGTGGCTGAAATGGTTTGGCTTCTTCGGTTATCCAAAGAGTTAGGGGTCACTCTTTCCCTGCTTGTTCCCATATTCTGTGACAGTAAGTCAGCTATTCGGATAGCTGCAAATCTTATTTTTCACGAGCGCACCAAACACATCAATATTGATTGCCACTTCATCCGGAAAAAAAGTACAAAATGGTCTCATTAGTACTCTGTATCTTGCCATTGCTGACCAGCAGGCAGACCTTCTCACTAAGGGTCTTGGCAGAGCTCAGCACACTCATTAGTTATCTAAGCTAGGCATGAAGAACATCTTCATGTCCCTAGCTGGGGGGGGGG
>MCJB01021390.1:115028-132298 GCA_002018475.1 Nicotiana obtusifolia | reverse complement strand
CAAACCCATCAAGATGGCTGCGGAAAACATCTCAGCCATGCAGTCGAGGAAGGGAGGCAAAAGGCATGAACCCAAAGTTCAGGCTACCCCTATCCTCAAGAATCAGACATCACATCATCGGCGCCAAGCAAATGATGACGCCCCTCATCGCGTGAAGACTTGCCAACCATGTCCTAAGGGCAAGTCGGATCGCCCAGCAAAAGCGGGACTCTTGAAACCGCCATCTGCCCCGCAGAAACCATGGGAAAGCATTTCCCTCAACTTCATCACTGGATTGCCAAAGGTCGGAGAGCTCGCAACCATCCTGGTTGTCATAGACCGGTTTTCCAACTATGCAACATTCATACCAGCTCCACAAAAGATATCGGCAGAGGATACAGCTCGACTCTTCTTTGCCCACATTGTCAAATATTGGGGCATGCCCAAGAACATCATTAGTGACTGCGACTCACGCTTCACTAGCAAATTTTGGACCCAACTCTTTGGGTGCCTTGAGTCCACAGTCAGCCACAACTCAGACATGCATCATCAGTCAGATGACCCAACAGAACGGTTCAACGCCATCATTGAGGAATACCTCCGCCATTTTGCAACTGGGTCGCAACAACATTGGGTGAAGCTCTTGGATGCTGCTCAACTGTGTTTCAATTCACAAAAGTGCGCCACGTCAAACAAAAGCGCTTTTGAAATTGTTACCGGTCAGCAACCGCTAATCCCACACATGATGGACGCATCAAACATGCCAACAATGCAGAAAGCTGCCACCTTTTCGAAGGAATGGGAGCAAACTATACAGATAGTGCGGAGCTATCTCATCAAAGCCCAAAACAGGGCCAAGAAGTATGCTGAACGGAACCTGTGCTTTGTTCAATATCAGCCAGGAGACAAAGTGATGGTAAAAGTCCTAAAGCGGCGCTTATATACAGGCAAGCCCAAAGACTCCCGTCTATTGCGGCCATATCTCGGACCCATGTCCATTGAGAAACGCCTTGGGAAAGCTACATACCAGGTCAACATTCCATCCTGGTGGAAAATCCATCCAGTGTTCCATGTCAGTCGCCTCAAATCATTCCGCAAATACATGGAGCGTCAGGCAGATCCTCATCAGCACAAACAGAGGGGAACAGACCTCCCAGCCAACAGACGCTCCCAACATCATCATCATCATCATCAGGCAACCATGGCTCCGGGGACGGCGCCAACTCAGGTGGGGGAGAATGTCATGGGCGGCTTTCCAGCCTCGCCCCATGACCCCTTGGACGCGCCCCGTGGCGTCCTAAGCCTCTCAAAGCCTAGCGCCACGGACGGCCCCGTGGTCTTGGCCGCGCCAAGTGACAAGTGCGCAAGTGCCTCTGTCGCCCCACCAACACTCCTTGCCGGCGCCCAGCGGCTTGCGAGTGTCAACCATGCTGCGCGCGCAGACAATGCCGCACAGCCAAGAGATGCCGCGCGCACAGCCAAGGCCGCGCGCATCCATCATGATCCAAGCACAAGTGCTAGCGCCCCGCCGCGGGCCATCACCAATAGTGCCGCGCGCGCAGACAGCAACGCGCGTGCGGACCCTGATCGTCAAGACAAGATTGCTGCCATTGGACTTAGTATTTCTACATCATAGAAGACTAAGTTTCTTTCATTGTAAATATAGAATAGGTTTACTGTTTTATATTCATTGTGCTCCTAGAGCTCGCATTAGGTCTACTCATGTAATTTGGGTTTTTATTTTTTAAGCATTATTAGGGGGTATCAGCATTCAAACATTTTCAGCAAGCATTCAATTCTCTGTACTGGTGTCTTCGCCCCCTCGACACCGCAATAGCTTTGTAATAGCTTTTTCATCATCAATACAATCATCATCAAAAATCCAACCAAAGCTTCCGCTGCTCTCATTTCTCTTGTTGCCTACGAATTGGTTTTTCCGCACGGCACTGACAATCTAGTCTAGCGTGCGGAGGGGACCTCAGTTGGCGGACGGCAATCGTACTGACATCGATTGCCTAGCCTTACGCTACCCTTCCAAAGCATCTCAGGAAGGCGTCGCGTAACACTACATATGAAAAGCAAGGACGAATAAATCTTAGCATCATGTTTGCTCTTTCATATGGACTCAGTTTTGCAACAATTGTGGCTACCCTTACACACGTCATCTTATTCAATGGGAGGTAAGTGAAAATAACCTTTGCTATCATCCTATATTGGTTGCACTTAACTGGCAAAGGCAGCCCGGTGCACTAAGCTCCGGCTATGCGTGGGGTCTGGGGAAGGGCCGGACCACAAGGGTCTATTGTACGCAGCTTTATCCTGCACTACAAGAGGCTGTTCTCTCGACTCGAACCCTCCTGACCACATGGCAACAACTTTTCCGGTTGCACTTACCTGGTTGTATCAAACTATAAGATGTGTGGTTACAAGTTATGTTGATCTTTCAAAAATGCATTTTTTAGGATCCAAGCAACATTGATTCTTCAATTCTTACAAATAGAAGAGACTACTAGTACATTTTTGTGCAATATGTTTGTGAAGTAGCTGAACACTGAGTTTATTATTGAGCAGGGAAATATATGACCGATTTCGAGCTTCATACAAAGGAAAAACAGACATACATACAAGGCTTATGAGGAAATACAATGACATTCCTTCGTGGTGGTTCCACACGATCCTTGTTCTCTCATTTGCGCTCTCTCTTGTACTCTGCACAGTCTTGAACTCGGAGATTCAGCTACCATGGTGGGGACTCATTTTCGCTTGTGGTATTGCCCTTATTTTCACCCTCCCTATTAGTATCATTCAAGCCACAACAAACAATGTAAGTCGAGAAAGAGGAATTATTTTTAGTTTTTCTTTTCTTAGAATATCTCAACCATATATAGTGTGTTGTTTTTTTTGTGTGACAGTCACCGGGACTAAATGTGATCACGGAGTATATTATTGGACTGATAATTCCAGGGAAACCAATAGCCAATGTTTGCTTCAAAACATATGGTTATATTAGCATGGCTCAGGCAGTGTCTTTTCTACAAGATTTTAAGCTTGGCCATTATATGAAGATTCCTCCTAGATCGATGTTTGTAGTTCAGGTATCACTCTTGTAAAAATAACCATTTCTTGACTTCTTTTTTCTTCTACAACCAACTTAGTGACCCCTTTTCTTTTCTATAGATGAATCCAAATTTAGCTCTTAGCATATTGTTTGATTTCATTTTTTTGCTATCCATTTGCAGTTAGTTGGAACTTTCATTGCTGCAACAATTAACATGGCATCGGCGTGGTATATGCTGACAAACGTTCCGTTCATATGTCAATTGGATTCCCTACCTAAAAGCAGTCCATGGACTTGTAGAGGTGACCATGTTTTCTATGATGCATCAGTGATCTGGGGTTTAGTAGGACCAAAGCGATTTTTCGGACCTCTAGGAAATTATGGTGCATTGAACTGGTTCTTTCTAGGAGGTGCTATAGCACCAATCTTAGTGTGGTTGCTACACAAGTCATTCCCAAAACAGAGTTGGATTAAACTTATAAATATCCCAGTGTTACTTGGAGCAACAGCAGCAATGCCTCCAGCTTCAACTTTGAATTTCAATAGCTGGTTTGTGGTTGGAACTTTGTTCAATTTCATCATTTTCCGATACAGAAAGATATGGTGGCAGAGGTACAATTACGTACTTTCTGCAGCATTGGATGCTGGATTGGCTTTCATGGGGGTTTTCATTTATCTGTTTTTCGGTCTTACGAATCATGAGAACATCAATTGGTGGGGAAATGTTGACGACTACTGTGATTTGGCTAAGTGTCCAACTGCTAAAGGAATTCAAGTTGATGGCTGTCCATTGCTTTGATCAATGATTTCTAGTACTTACTAATATTGGTAGGTTTCTGCTCATTGTTCTATTTTGGTGGTTTTCTTTGATTTTTGGATAGGTATATTGCCTTGTGAACAATGGCATTACTTCTTTAGGGTACCAGTATTGGGTTTAAATTGATACTGGAAATCAATTGCATTCAGTTTGAACTTATATCAAATCGGTACTTGTTCAATAAAATACAAAGGAATAAGACATAATCTTAGCCACACAAGAATGAAAAACTATATACAATTTCAGATGTGAATATTGAACAATTTATAAGCTAGTGGTTTCGCATTTCCTTGTCGGGGGTATTTTCCCTACAATGGGTACAAACAAAATGTGTTAAAGAAAAACCATTATAACAACAGCAATTCAGTGTGATCCCATATGTGGGATCTGGAGAGGACGGAATGTACGCAGACCTTACCCTTACCTTGTGGAGGTTCAGAGACTGTTTCAAATAGAGAAAAACCATTGGAGAAACTTAAAAAGTTGGACAACCGTCTACAGATATGCCCTTGGCTGTAGGACAATATGCTAAATCACAATGCTCAGGGTCATTATTTCCCCACCAATTTATGCTTCTATTCTCCATTCCCACACTAAAGTAGAGCAACACTGCCATAAAGGCAACTCCAGCATCTAAAGCTGCTGATAGGATATAGTTATACCTCTGCCACCATTTCTTCCTATGCCTGAAAACAAAAAAGTTGAAAATCGTCCCGACCAAAATCCAAGAATTGTAGTTGAGTGCAGTTGCTGGTGGCATCATAGCTGTTGCACCAAGAAGTACTGGAAGGTTAATAAGGGGTATCCACGTTTGCTTCGGGAACGACTTATGTAGTAACCACACCACAACTGGTCCAAGCATTCCTCCGAGAAAGAACCAGTTTAGTGCTGAGTAATTGCCAAGATGACCAAATATCCGCTTAGGACTCACGAGACCCCAAATAACTGATGCATCAAAGAAGACGTGATCACCGGGGCAAGTCCAAGGGCTGTTGGAAAATTTATCCTGATGACATATGTTGTCTATAGAATCCAAAAGCCACCATGCTACACTCAGGTTAACTGTTCCTGCAATTATGGTTCCAAGGAACTGGAACAGAGAAAATGTCAAGTGGTGATTCTTAGAGCAAGAATCATACTAGTAAAAATGTTTTTGAGAGTTAATAATCCGCTTTGATTGGGAAGCTACAGTACATCCAATGACATGTTTCAATTCTGATTGTATTTTTGTTTTTCCAAAAATTTGCATCACCTGACTTAACTTTCAGAAATTTGAGCTATTGAAGTATTTAGCATTTATTGAACTCTGCATAACTTACTATGGGATAAAATCGTACCTGAACTAAAAACATTGACCGCGGAGGTATCTTCATATAATGACCAAGCTTGAAATCACTTAAAAAGGAGATTGCTTGAGTCATGCTCATATAGCCATAGGTCTTGAAACACACATTAGCAATAGGTCTTCCAGGATACAGCACCCCCATAATGTACTCGGTGATTATGTTCAGTCCTGGAGTCTAATGAAACAAACAAATACACAAAGCAATCAGTCCTGGTCTCTTACTATGTCTGAAACCAAAAAAAGTTTTAAAAAGAAAATATAATAGGCCTACTGGTTTGGTCATATCAGAAAATTGAAGAGAAGGATAGAACGGCATATCAATTACCTGATTCGTGGTTGCAGTAATGATGCTGATGGGAAGGGTGAATGTGAAAGCAAGGACAGCGGCAAGGAGGAGTCCCCAATAAGGCATCTGAACCTGATTCTTCAGGAAGATGCAAAGGGCAAGCGATACCAGAATTGTCACGAATAGAAGCAAGTAAAACCACCACGAAGGTATGTCTTTGTATCTTCTCATCAGCCTCGTGTGGACATCAACCTTTCCCTCTGAAGAAGCTTGATAGCGTTGGTAAATTTCTCTTCATGAAGGACCAGTAAATGTGAGAACTCAGGCTTGGACCATATAAATTTAAACGAACTAAAATTGCTTATGGAAAGGAAAAATGAGGAGAATATTACCTTCCATAAAATAAAGCAACATGAGTGAGCGTAGAAGCGATGGTGGCAAATCCAAATCCATAAGTAAGAGTAAAGAAGAGGCTCAGGTTTATTCTCCCTTGCTTCTCATACTCGGCTAAATCCAGATTAAATTGCTTATTCACAATCAGTGATATGTTGTATTCTTGACCTTGTGCAGTGAACAAATCAGACGAGTATAAAGGGAAGTTTTTGGCATTGTAGACATTGAACCCCCAGTAGGAAATAGGAATCACTACATACATTATCAAGGCATAGCCAACAAAGACATTGGCTATTGCAAAGAATGGACAAATAAGAGGACTGAACAAGAATGAAGCTACAGTAGCCCAGTCTAACGTGAACGCCCCGACTCCTAGGCCATTTAGACCTGATCCAATCTGTTGAGCTGTGACTGACTTTGGATATGCCCAACACACCCATGAAATACTTGATAGAGCTTGGAAGAAATAACCAGGGAATAAGTACCATGAAAAACTGCATACTAATGCTATCACAAAGAACTTTGCACGAGACATTGGCCGCTTGTTTCCTTTGCCATTCGCAATTTCATTTTCATCTTCATCTTCCTTTTCATGGAGTGCCCTATAAAATTAATGCCTTTGTAAGAGTGCTTTTTTACCTATGTAACTACTCCAGAAATATGACACGTAACTGCATACTCTTTGATACATGGATCAACTTGCTTATTATTTTGATTTTCCAAATTTTTCCAAATCCATAACAGAGATTTCAACCATATGTTCAAAGGTGATACATAACCAGCAAGAATTTCATTTATCTACGAATGGACATGGTGGTAACATGAGTTAGTAAGTACCATCTACTTTTCTAGTCTGGTCCTTAATAATGTAAACTTGATATAGAAACTAAATCACTATTCTCTTGTATGTGCGTACGTGTATATATGTGCACCACTACATTGATAATATTTGATGTGTCCTCACATTCTTTTTTTCTCGAATAAAACAACTAATACGAGAAACTGTAGAAGCCAAAAGAAATTTTAGATGACATTATGTGATTGTCCACTGGTCATGTATAGCTTGATTATAGCTTTGTTTGGATTACATATAAAAGTGAAGTAGACATAAGAATTAAGCAAGTGAAAACTTATCAGTTATCATATACCAGTTAGTGGAAACAAAAGATTAGTGATTGTCAATATCTAATAATTGTAAAGAGATGGTTCACCATAAAGACAGAGACAGCATTGAAAACTAAGTTTTGCATTTTTATATCATGCTTTTTCCCTCTCTTTTTTTCACAACCCCATTTAAGAAAATACAATTGAACACAACAATAAACTACATAACCTGATAAGCTTTGAAATAAAATTTCGAGCAAAGTACAAAATTGGCTGGAATTGCATTCGCTAGCCAAGACGTGTATAGAATATGTATATTATATGTATATAATACACATGTTTACGAAATATATATATATATATATATATATTGTATTGGGAGCAGCTAAAAATTATACATTCCTCTAAAATTAATCAGTGAAGTGCATTGGTTTAGGGAACATAAATTTTGTTCCTTTCTATTTCATTATCTTCTTAAATTTTTTTTTTTCTTCTACTAGCTTTTTGGTGGGAATTCTTAAGTTCTCTGAAGATATTTATGTCCGATCAAACCAAAGACAATTTGCTTATAGTTTAATAAGGAAAATACAATTAAACACAACAATAAACTACATAACCTGATAAGCTTTGAAATAAAATTTCGAGCAAAGTACAAAATTGGCTGGAATTGCATTCGCTAGCCAAGACGTGTATAGAGTATGTATATTATATATATATATATATATATATATATATATATATATAATACACATGTTTACGAAATATATATATATATTGTATCGGGAGCAGCTAAAAATTATACATTCCTCTAAAATTAATCAGTGAGGTGCATTGGTTTAGGGAACATAAATTTTGTTCCTTTCTATTTCATTATCTTCTTATATTTTTTTTTCTTCTACTAGCTTTTTGGTGGGAATTCTTAAGTTCTCTGAAGATATTTATGTCCGATCAAACCAAAGACAATTTGCTTATAGTTTAATAACAAATACAATTGAACACAACAATAAACTACATAACCCGATAAGCTTTGAAATAAAATTTCGAGCAAAGTACAAAATTGGCTGGAATTGCATTCGCTAGCCAAGACTTGTATAGAATATGTATATTATATGTATATAATACACATGTTTACGAAATATATATATATTTTATTGGGAGCAGCTAAAAATTATACATTCCTCTAAAATTAATCAGTGAGGTGCATTGGTTTAGGGAACATAAATTTTGTTCCTTTCTATTTCATTATCTTATTAAATTTTTTTTTTCCTTCTACTAGCTTTTTGATGGGAATTCTTAAGTTCTCTGAAGATATTTGTGTCCGATCAAACCAAAGACAATTTGCTTATAGTTTAATAATGAATTCAGAAAATAACGATGATATAATAAGATCCTCAATCCGCAATAATTGTCAACCAAACAGAAACAAAACTGTGACAATATTATATTGCAAGTTGCAGATTAAAATAACTTATTAATGAGGTATAATCATCAGTAAAGCATCTAGAGAAAGGAAATGCACCGGAATAGGGAGATCTGAACAAGTGTACTGGGCCACCACATATGTGCCGGCTCAACTACGTATTTCCTTAAAAGCCCAGCCCATCCATATCCCAAAACCTGCCAAAATCCACAAAATTATGTTATCTGAAAAATCTAGTAGAGGAAGAAGAAAGCCAAGCATGCTTTGGACACTTGTACCAACTGGTCCAATATATATTCATCAACAGTTTGAGGTATAAAGTAGCAATAGTAATAATAATAATTATTATTAAAAAAAATCACCACATAGAAAATTAACACTTCAGGAATGTACACCGAAAGACATAACTGATTTTAGTAAGTGTAAATTAGTAACTTGAGAAAAAAAGTAGAAGTAATCTGTTACAATTGCTAAGAGTACATTGGCGAAAGATTTTTACAGTTCAGTTACGTGTGTTAACAAAAATGCTACTCCACTATATTTAATCATACTTTACAAGATAAAACCAATGAAAATCTAATTAAGTTATGCTCAATGGTAATCCCTTGTATGCATCTCAAAACCAGAAAAGACAATTACACATGCCGCTGTCTCAGAGACGGCGCAATAAATTTCGTGGCCTAAGGCGAAATCATATTGAGAGACCCTTAAATTTATTTTATAAAATATTTATGCTAATAACAAAATTTACTTTCTAAATAATAAATTAATCATTTAAGACAAAAATAAGCGAAATTCAAAAAAAATGGGAAAAAGACAAAAAATAAAGTGGTGGACTATCGGATTTGAGGTCCACAAATTTTAATTTGGCTATCATCACAAACAAGAAAAAGAAATAAACGTACATAACGTAATAGCTTAAATTTTGAGCATTAACGGTGTCAACAATATTTACTCCTTATGATCAACTTAAACGATAATTATAGTTCATTCTTTTATTAACACTTATTGGTGAATATCTAAAATAAATTATAACTAACCTAATATGATATGTCGAATTACACTAAAACAAATCGGTGCATGAATGCTTTTGTGTTCGTGCAATTTGAGAAAATATTGTAAAAGAAATTTATTATGTTGTCAATATATATAACTTAATTCCTATATAAAAAGGATAAAATTAAAATTGAAGACTGAAGCAAATATATTAATTAATCAGTAAAGAAATTATCATAATTTATGAATTTATTGATATAAAATAACCACAATCAAATAACAAAAAAAATATTCTTTATATTAATTATTTATATAATTCATATAATAAATAGTATAATAATAATAATAATAATAATAATAATAATAATAATAATTTAAAATAAATTTAGGGCCTTCAAATTTGAGGAGTTAAGGCGAAGGCCTCACTGCTCAAGCCTTTAGAGCGCCCCCGCATTGTCTCCTCATCAAAGTTCATTTTAGCTGTCATGAGCTAAATTACCTATTATTTTTTATATTTTTAAGAAGGGGCTATGAAATCGGTTACCTACATAAGGTTATAAGGTTAGACTAACTGCATCACACTCTAGGTACGTGGTCCTTTCCGGAATGATTCATATACCGCTGGCTTCTTTTCATGTTTTTGTATTCTTCTTCGTCTACTTTTTACCTCTGGTTTTCCATTTATCCCGCAGCCAAATTAAACAGAGTGCAGAGGATGAATTAAGTTAAAGTATATAATACAGAAAGAAAGAAAGAAAAATATAAAACCTGTGTAGTAATGATGAGAAGCCAGCTAGCACCGAAAGAAATGCTCCTGCCATAAAAAGCCTTAATAATATTAACAATTCCAACAGCATAAGCAGACCCATTTCCAAAAGCAGAGCCAGCATTTGCAAAAATGGTGATAAGCACATGCTCCTTCATGTTAAAAGGACCCGGGTTAAGTGAGAACTCTCTTGATCCGAACCCGAGGATCCGAAACTTGGTTGTGGGTAATACAGCTGCCATGAACCGTCCAATGGGGAGAGTAGCTACTTGAACTGTGATTTGGGTAATAATGAGTGGTTCTTTTCTGTAAGAAAAGAATTGGTTAAGAAAAGAAAGGAGAGCGCAAGAGAGTAAACCCAGGATCCACATTCGGAAAGTCCATACGGGTAGGGTCGGGTCATCGGTGTTGGGTACGGTTAAACGGACTTCTTCTATAGGAGAGAGCTCATCTTCGTTTACATCTTCTTCTTGTTGTTTGGTTATGGGGGCTTCTATTTCCACTGTTCCCATTTTGAGTAAAATGGAAAAGAGTGGTACAGAAAGTGAAAGAAACTAAAAGAAAAGAGTGTAGGGAGGGAATTATGGATGGAAGTAGGCAAGAAGGAGGGAAATAGGGTGTTATTTTATAGAGAGTACACACAAATTAAATTAAACTAATATAAAATAACAGTGTAATTTTTTTTTATTCTATCAGGTTAGTTTTATGTGTTTTTATATGTAATCTGCCTTATTTTTAAATTATAAATATATTTTTAATGAAGAGATACGTGAAGATATTTTTGGTGACCTAATGATTTTTTTTTTTTTAATTATGAATGTACAGTCAAACCTCTATAAATTAATAATGTTAGGATCATGAAATTTTATTAATTTAGCGAGGTATTAATTAATCGCATAAATTAATAATTATTAATTTATAGAGTATGTAGTTTATATATCTACAATGTGAATATGTATGAAATACATGAATTTAATTAATAAGTATTAATCATGCATATTAATTAAATTCATGTATTTTCATTGATAAATGTTTAGCATTCCATACATATCTCAAGTTAAATGTATAAATTCACTCAGCTATTAATGTAGTTACATGTACTAACATTAACTAAGTTACTATATAAAGAGAGTTACTACATACAACTCTACAAATCAAAAGAAAAAATGGCTTCTCATCTCAAAGGTATAAAAAAAATCAACCATGACAGATGGTATGCGTAGAGAATTATGTGAGTACAAACAACAAAATCCAGCATGCACTCAAAAGCAATTACAACAGTGGGTGTCAGAGAAGTTTAATTTGCAAGTTAGTCAAGCTACAATATCAAATACAATCAAGAGGTCAGCAGAGTATCTATCAATTTCTGACATTCCGAAAGATGATGCCAAAAGACATAAAGCTGCCAAATTTTCAGAATTAGAGAAGGCTCTGTACGAGTGGTTTGTTCATAACCAAGAGCGCGTTAATATGAGTGGGGAAAAGAGTTTCTAAAAAAGATGTATCCCATTGATACGCCTGATTTTCATTTTTCTCAAGGTTGGCTAGAACGCTTCAAATCAAGACATGGCATCAAGACATATCGTCGTTTTGGAGAAAGTGGTTCGATTAATATGGAGGTGGTGGAGAACAATTTACAATCCATAAGAGAGAAACTTAATCAGTTTGCTATGAAAGATGTTTTCAATATGGATGAAACTGGATTGTTCTACAGGCTACAAACCAGATCGTTCTTGCAACAAAGCAACTTGAAGGTAAGAAACAAGATAAGGAAAGACTTACAATTGTGATTTTTGCTGTAATGAGGATGGTTCTGAGAAAATTCCTTTATGGATAATTGGGAAGTACACAAAACCACGTTGTTTCAAGAATGTGAATTTGGGTAGCATGGATTGTGAATATCGTGCCAACAAAAGAGCATGGATGACTGGGATTTTATTCCAAGAATACGTTCAACAACTTGATGCAAAAATAGATGGTAGAAAAATTCTTTTAATTGTTGATAACTGTCCTGCTCATCCAAAAAACATTGAAGGTTTGAGAAATATTAAATTATTTTTTTTGCCACCTAACACAACATCAAAGATTCAGCCTTGTGATGCAGGGATCATACGAGCTTTTAAGATGCATTATCGGTGACGGTTTTATCGAAATATTTTGGAGGGTTTTAAAATTGGGAACCTGAATCCAGAAAAGATTAATGTTTTAGAAGCAATGAATCTTGCAATATCGGCATGGAAAATAGATGTCCACTCAAGTACTATTGCAAATTATTTCAGGCATTGTAAACTCCGATTGCGAGATGGTGAATCCTCGGAAAATAAAAAACAAATGGACAATGACAGCTTACAACAATTGTAGAATCTAATCAATGGATTGAATTATCGTCATGCAATGAATGTTGAAGATGTTTTGAACTATCCGGAAGAAAATGACGCAAGTTTGGAGTTGCCTACGGATGAACAAATAATTGAGAGTGTTATGGAAAGCAACAAAGAAGATGAAGTGGAAGACGATATTTAGTGTGAAATTAGAACAAGTTTCGCGCAAAGATGCTTTGAAAGCAGCAATCACCTTACATCACTTTCTTTTACAATATGAGAACTCTACACCAGATTTTCTTAATGCTCTAAGAAAGGTTAGAGATGAGATTCAAGGTGATATTAATTTAAAAAAGAAACAAGTAACATCAGATTCATATTTTCAGAAATCTTCTTAGATTAGTTATGAATTATATGAAAAGTATTTTTACAGATCATGAATTATTAATTTATATGTCAAATGGGACCTATATGAATTTATTTTTTTGTATTATCTTATAAATTTAGCGAATTATTAATTTACCATGTTGGTCCGACTAGGGACCAGAGAAAATTATTATTTTAACGAGATTATTAATTTATCGAGTATTAATTTAACGAGGTTCTACTGCATGTAAGCCGATAATATAATTTTTTTGGTTATTTGCATTTGCAACTTGCAGCATTGGGTAATGATTTAATTGGTGCTAGTTGATTGGTGATATTTCAGCTGTAACATGTCTTGTTGGGTGCATAATCCAAAGAAGAAAACTTACAGTACAACTTGTCCGAATAGTAATATTTCTTTTTAGAGTTTTGGGAAAAGCTACAATATATTATTGGAATATCGAACTCAATTTATTGGTCAAGACTCTAAAAGTAACCAGCCTGGCAATTGAAAGTTCTTTTATAGGAGTAATGAAAAGACAGGTGACAAGATGTTCGACAGTTGACTCCCTTTTTGGAATCTTTTTTACTAAAAGTGCCTTTAAACATTACTCTAATTGAAACAAAACAAACACTACTTAATAATACAGTTTAATATTTATGCTAACATATATTTTTCTTGCAGAAAGCTCTCAAAGAACATTTTCAAATTATTTCTGAATAGATTTACTTCTTACATGCATGCAAGGTATAAAAGAAGAATTTCATGTTTGCCTACTCTGCCTTTATACGAAGCTTTAAAATGCTAACGCCAATTTTATCGGTCCATATTTGCAGAGAATTATTATTATTATTATTATTATTATTATTATTATTATTATTATTATTATTATTATATGAGTTATTAGTACACCATAAAATTGAAGCTAATTCTTATATGAGTTCCCCCTTCTATTGTTGTGTTGTAAGATAGCCAGATAGCGCATTTACTTATTATTAGTATAAGAACTTAGCCTAATAGTTACGATTTAGACAAGTTGAAATACATCAAAACATAAATATGTGTTATCAATTACTATTTCATACTTTTCGTTGTAATTAATACTTGTTACTCCGGAATGAATAAGCTAATCTGACCGTTGATATTATTTGAGGTTGGATTTAGTTATTTAAAGGAGCATAATTCCATTGAGTTCCTTTACATTGAACCCCTCATTCCAAGGAATGGATGTTCCAAACCAATTTAAAAGACAAAAACTTTGACACTGAGTTTGTGCATTATTTTAATATTTTCTACGACTTTATGTCAATAAAAGAAAAATTTTCTTCATAGCTGTTTTACGTACTTGCGTGAAAGTTATCAATAATGATTATCGAACTTACTAAACACCGAATTGCTGCAGGCTTCTTGTGGAAGATGATTGAGAGTTGAGACTGAAATAAAGTAAAGAAGAAACAGGGAAATGAAATGAGATAAACTAATTTATTGATAGCCTCCTGAGCCGTCAAAATGGGCTTGGCTCGTGAGACCAATTCAATTCAGTTCGCTATTTGAATAGAGCTGGACTAGAATATTTTGAACATATTTAAAATTGAGGCTTATAAGCTTGGTCCAAGTTAGCTCGCTAGCCCTTGAGGCTTGATCGAGGCTGGGTCTGGGCTGGCCCGTGGGCCAATAATTAGTTAAATTCAAATTAGTTAACTATTAAATATTTAATATTTAAAAAAAGTAAAAACTAGAAAAACTATTAACTATAATCCTCATTCCCCAACCCTAGATTGCTCATTTACCCTTCCATATCAACTAGAATTTAGATTTTTGACATGCATGTAATATGACCAAATTAATTTTTCTTTTACTTAATTAATAACGAACTCAAAAAGTTTTAGGTGGCCAATAATAATATTTTTTTCAAAAGAAAATATTACATTAAGTGGCGAATGATCAATTTGGATTACTTAATATATTATTAATATTTAAACTGCTCTTCAATATAGAAAAAGATCAATTTTTAATACACACAAAAAAAAAAAAATTGACCACCAACATATTTCAGGAAATTAAAAATTTTATGGACTATAATTATGAAAACAGCAAATGATGGTAATCCTTCAGCATATCAACTTATTAAAGCAATCTCTGAATCTAAGGAGAATGAAAGAAAAGTATTAGAGAATTTGCATTTCAATTATGAGATACCTCGTTAAATATCAAGCTTTTTGTACACTCTAAGCAAACATAAGTTGTTTAAATGATTAATCGACTATACCATGAAAAAATATTTAAGAATTTAAGAAAATTCTTTTTTCTAAAAAAAATGAAGAGGCGGGCCGTCCTATCCCGCGACCCTCTTAGAGCTTGGTTGAGTTGGTCATTTTAAGGCCTATTTATATGACTGGCCAGTTCGTCCTAGCCCATCAAATTTAAAAGTTCATGAGGTCTAGATTGGGCTGGACTGACCCGTCTTAACAGCTACCTGCAAAGATAGTGAAATATATAAAGTAGGCGTAGATTTAGAGGGAAATTTTGACGTGTTCATTCATGGCATACTATTTGTTTAGTCTTGTTTCTTTTCCAACGTGTGGTATGATATTTATTACTCTATTAAATTATGGACCAAATGGCATGACATTTCCTTAAAGCGAAATGATGGGTTGGCGAATTATTTCCTTGTTTACTAGCAACAATTGTGATGAAATAAGAAGTTTTTTCGTTAAAAGTCAAACACCAAAGTGAGAAACCAAAAAGAATTATTTCCTTATCAAAGACAATGACAACCGGGAAATTGAAAATTTAAACGCTAAAGATTAGATTAAAGAAAATAAATTGGCCATGTATAAGAGGAGAATACTGAGTAGTGAGTAGTATAACTTAAACGAAATGTAAGAATTGAATGCAATTCTTTGACAACCCTCCATATTTAATATTTTTACTTAAATTTGAAAATACTAATTCATCTCTCGAACAGTAAAATCCACTGCAAGGTTCGTACTCCGATAAATTCTCACAAAATCAGATAATCATTTGAACCTCAATTAGTGCAGTTTTTATGTTCGAGTACCTCCTCCAATTAGAAGCTTTGTTTTGAGTATTGTGACTTATTATAAGCTTTTTGTGGCTACTATGCAGGGCTTATAATTTGTCAAAAGATAAAAGAAATTTTTGTAAAATTCAATACTTCTGATTTTCACTCATGAATTAAAACTTCGAGAATTTATTACAGATGCATAGACCTCCTAAGTATATTATTGATATAGCTTTCGTGTAAGATGGCAATGTTCTTGAAAATACCCAATTTTGCAATGTCATTATTAATTAATCTAAGCTCTTTGTTCATCAAACAATTGCTTTGGTATTATTTTTATTGATTGTTTGATAAGTTGTATTAATTCTGCGAGTGTTAATTTTACTGCTTTTATCCTAGGATAATGAACAACTATTTCACCCTCTGACAAGTATAAATTATTCCAGCATTATTTTTAATCCCGAGAAGAAGGAATAAGACAATATCAAATTTTATCTTAGGATTATTTTTGTTTTAATCCATTGTACCAGATCACACCTAAACAGAGTTACTGGTTATACCTCAATGTCAAATGAACAGTTCCTCCGACAAAATATGTGGAATATATTATCTGTTGACTCTATCCATTTTATCACTTGCTGACTTTTTCTTTTAGATTTCCGCAACCTAAAATGATATGGATTTCAGATTTGGGGAGCTTGAATTATTAGTACGATAACTTTGACTTATGTACGTAGTTGTGTTTGCGAAAGAATTACTAACGGCTTAATCAATTCCGAGATAATAAATTACTCTCTTAATCCCAAATTATCTCACTTCTTCATAGTTAATGTGCTAATATTTATAGCTAAATTGGAATACATCAATTTTATATTTAAAAATTTAAATTTACACATATAAAACTATACGAGAAGTACTAGAAATATATAATGAATGACGGGGGCAACTTGTGTTATGTCAATTCCCAAAGGAGGCGGCCGTCTTTTCTTTTGTTCCGTTTCTTGACCAATGAACGTCTAATGTATCATATACGTCATTGGAATATTTATCTCTCTGATATTAAGGTCCAGGGAATCTGGGCAATGAAACGTGAATCTGAATGCATTTACGGCTATATATGGAGAAAAAAACCCCAGTAATTGATAACTTGATCTGGTTTTCACGGGTACACATTTTGATATCGACAACTCATGCATGCTGCTTGTTCCCAATTGAGCTCAATCTTCTTTGACTGTTGTGTTTTCCTTGAGATGTGTGTTTTCAGAACCTATTTGTTGACCCACAAAACCTGCAAAATTGTTGTAATCTGACATGGGTTTGCCCTTAAAATTCGATGTCACCATTATATATATATATATATATATATATATATATATATATATATATATATATA
>MCJB01021390.1:88745-114802 GCA_002018475.1 Nicotiana obtusifolia | reverse complement strand
CCCCCCCCATTTCAACGAAAAAAGCTTCATTGGAGCCCAATGGTCTCAAAGAAAGTATAAATTCTCCATATTGTAGCAAGCTAACATCGTATCTAAGCGTTATCGTATAGTGGATTGCTCGTTTCGACTCAAAATCATCAAATCTTCAACTTTCAAAAAAATTAAAATTGAGACATTCCGACTTATTTTTTGTTAAAACTCATGTATAATTTGCCTATTAGTTATTTTTTATTGTGTCCATGTTATTTCGTGATTGTTTTGCGATTTAGTTAATTCTTTATTTTTATCTGGATTATATTATTAGTATGCTAAAAAATTAGTAAAATAGAGAAATTATTATCTTATGAATAATTAATATTTTTAGTTGTTATAAAAAATAGTAATTAGTTATTTTTCACTGTGTATGTATTTTCGTAATTATTTTGTGATTAATCATTTTGTTATTTTTTTATCCGAGTTAGATTATTTATGTGCTAAAAGATTAGTAAAGCAGATAAATAATTATTTTAGGAATAATTAATCTTAATTAGATGTTATTGTTGTACATATATTAATATATGACTTTAATGTTGTTTAGTTCTCTGTAGTGTTAGGTTGTGCCCGTAAAATTAATTTAGTGCCCGTAATTGTAATGTAGTGCTCTTTAGTGTAGTAAAATATAGTGCCCTTTTGCGTAGTATCTTTGTAGTTATTGAAATTAATCATTTAATTATCTGTTAGCCCCAGAAATATCTAAAAAAATATGATAGTTCAAACAAAAACTCTCTCAAATTTTACTCAACAAACATAAGATAATAACATTTAAAAATAATAATATTTGTCAAACTAAGTATTTTTATATGAATATTTAATAATTAAAGCATGTATAGTTATGAAAATTAATTATTTAATTCTATTATACTCAAAAATAAGTGAATAAGAAAACAAACATATATAACAATAAACATATAAAATAAACTAATATATAAAATAAGAAAAAATATATAAAATAAGAAACTAACATATAAAATAATAAACAAAAATATAAAATAGTAACTAACATAGAAAAATAATAAAGTAACATATAAAATAATAAACTAACATATAAAATGATAAACCAACATATAAAATAATAAATTAACATATAAAATTTTAATATAGAAAATGTATCAACCTAAGTAACAATATAGGAAAAATATCGAATAAATTTTAATATTAAAGATATTGCAATATATTTAAAGATGTTAAGCAATTAAAAAGAAAAATACTTTATTTAATATTGTTCAATTTACAGTCATCGTCATGGAGGTTCCGCCTGTGCATCATGGAGGTTCCGCCTGTCATGATCACTATTCTCTTCCTGACTTTGCGCATCTGCCAAATCTCGATTAAATATGTCATCTTCGGACAATTGAGTAAGGACAAGACCTTCAAATTGCCCGTTTTCACTGCACAACCAATAAAATAATGAGCCTCTCAAATTCATCCAAACTTTACATATAAGCTTTATCACTTCACTTATAAATCATAATGTGTTGATATCCCATGATGCACATTATCCTGTCAATGATGACTCCCGGATGGACCACCATGATCCAATACACCAAAATTAGGCATATTCCAACTTGCCGTTGGTTCATAACTTGTAAAATTCATATCTGGCTGGTACCCCCTGTGGAATATATGAGTGTTAATACAAATTTAATATATAAAAATAAACATCGTAACACAAAGGACAATTGAAGTTTACCACTCGGCTTGTGGATTATGTAAACTAAAGGAGAAATTATTTCCTCGCTTCTCATTCGCCCGTGGAGATAAGTTTAGATCAGGCTAAACTCTTTCACCCAGGACCTCTTCGACTAAAGCTGCTCCAAAATAACCACCCGATGATTGAGGGATATCCCTACTTTGCGGAACCTCATTATTGGCGAACGGCTTCAGCCTTGACGTACATTTTCAACATTTTTATCACAAGAAGTTCTCGGTATTCATCCGGAGTCCTAAAAAAATCTTTCTGAATTTCATCGTCTTCGATGTTAAACTCAGTATAACAAGCAACCCCATGTGGAGTAACAAATACGGATATCTTTCGGTTACTTTAACATTCACCGTACGTTTGCTCACACTCATTTTTTTACATAACAACATGACACTGTGGAGAACAACTATAGCGTACTGAGTTATTCTCCACCATAACCTCACCCTCCCCTCCCCCCTCCTCAAATATAATGAAACCCTAATTTTTCACTCTTTGGACGTTATGGCAAAATGCAAAATAACTTAACGAACAAATATTTCGGAAGACATGAAGGATCCTGAATGAATTTTACAAAATCCTGAAACTCCTTAAATAAGGAAAAAGCCAGTCTGGAGGGTACAATTATTTGATGTATAGCGCCTTAAATATGCGTGCTATACCCCTATAAATTATTGGTATGTCAGTTTTGAGCAGATGAATTATTGGTGGGCCCAACTTTTATATATAGCGTGGTTATTTACCGCTCTATACCTTAACGACACGTTTATTAAGATATAGCGCGGTGAATAACTGCGATATATATAAAATAGTGCCCAGTCTTTTTTTTAACCTATTGTGATAGTATGAGTCCAAAAAACCCACAATTAGGTTTCAGACTCCCCTTTTTTCCCTTATCAATCTTTATGTGAAATATTTTAAGACCCAACGTCCAGATTCAAGAAGAACTAGTTAGTTTAGAAAATAGTTCAACTTCTTTTTTGGTTGGTTTTACCTTGTGTATGTATTCGTATTGGAAACTGACTATATTCGGGTTCATGCCACGTAAAGTTCATTTAAGAGGAAAATGTTGCCTAATAAATTTTTTTTTATACCCGTAGTTTAAACCTGAGACCTTTGGTTAAGAATGGAGGAAGTCTATCCATCCCACCACAAGAAAATAGTTTAACTTTAATATGCAATGAGATTACTTTTCAAAAATAATGACAAGCATTCATCAACAAGAGAAATTTATATCTTGAAAAATTAAACACCCGGTAAAATTAATTGTTTCATAGAGTAAAACTATTTTAAAGTGGATATTCTTTTAGAAATAATTTTCTCGAGATTATTGATTATATTAAATCAAGAAATACACGACATACTTATTTTTGTGTAGATTTTGTTACTACAATATAGCTTATGTAATACTACTATGTTATTTTATCTCAATATATCCTTTAAATAAGTTACTGAGACTTAGGCAAATACCATGCATATGAGTAATTTTTTCTTGTTTAAGTGATAAGTAGATTTTGTTATATGAAAATCAAATCGAAGTGCTTTAGAAAACCAGAAGCAGCACAAAGTATATTTTTACAAAATAATAGTAATAATTTTCTCTAAAAATGGTTTTTCCATAGGTTAATCTAAACACCGTTGGAAGAAAAAAATCTAAATACACTAATTTTCTTCGAGTTGTTATTCAAAACTAAACTTTCTAGTTTCAATAGACTGTTAATACAATAATTCTAACATTATTCAATTCTGCCAATTAATCCAACTTTATTCCTTTCAAACCCTACTGCTCCATCTTTTATACGCTCATAGCTCAGTTAAAGATAATTTGAGACATCCATCATCCACTTATTGCCTAAGAAAATTTTTGTCTGAACCCGATGTTTACATTAAATAACATTAATTTACTATAATAAAGTGGTAGATTGAGGTGACATTGCAGATTAATTAGCCGTAACGATGCATATGAAAAATACTATCATGTGCCTATTAATTAAGTACACCATTAAGTGTGAGTAAGTTCTTCTCACATTACTCGACTAGCTTCTCATGTTCTTACCCCACATAATTAAAAGGAGAATAAGGCCTATCGAGTAACGTACGTCATATAATCAATTAAATGCAAATTCGCACTAGCTTTTACAGCTTAAAAATGAACTTTTGACTAGTGATTTGTTTTCATTGCAATTTGCAATTTGCTTCACACGTATTCTTGTGTCGTCTATTTATCATCTTATCGTGAATTTCCTAAGTTGAATAATGAATCAATGATGTTGACTAACAATATTATAATTCTTTTAGGACATAATAATACTAATTTCAAGAGACAGCAAATAGTATCATACTTGACGTATTCGTACTCAGTGCAATATATTGATGTTGAAAGTTGTAAGAGTGTGAATACGGTTAACGTTTGGCAGAAATTTCATGTGTCATAAAGACCATTTCATCAAGTTCTCTTTTGCACCCAATAAGTAGACAATTCGATGATGCATTTATGAGCAAAGTGTTTTTGAGAAAGATGATTCCTAGAATGATTAAAATGACATCCTTTTTTGAAAAAAAAAGAAATCTTAACCACAAGTAACCAATATGGACTACTAAAACGATAATGATGTCGCAACTAATTGGAAAATGAAAATAATGTCTTTGTTTTCTCTTCCTGCACCACAATGTGGTTCACATTGAATTGAGGTGGTTGTTACTGCACGACTTGGAGATAATCGCCTTCAATCTCTCGAAGACTAGAACAGCCTATTTAACTTCCAATCGACTACATATTTTTCCTTTTGAAGGGATCTCAACCTCTTAAACGGACTAAGGATCAGAATAAGTAATAACCATAATAATAATAATAATAAATATCTGGAATGAGAAGCTAAATGTTTACAGCAGGTTGCTTTTATTTTTTTCTTTGGAATGTCACTAGTACTAGAGTCTATTTGACTGAGAATATTTATTTACACGTAAATAATAATAAATATATAAATTAAGTATTATCATTCTCCAAATGTTGTGTACACTTAAAAATTTAGTAGATTAAATACAAATCTAAAACATTAAAGTCTTACCTCATTGCTCAAAGTTCAGATCGTTCCTTGAGTAAAAAGTTATTTTGCTATTCTTTTGTTTGAACACAAGTGAATTGATTTCAAGTGCTGATCGAGGGGGAAAAAAAGCAACCTGCTGTAGACGTTAAGCTTCTCATTTGCAAATATTATTATTATTATTATTATTATTATTATTATTATTATTATTATTATTATTATTATTATATTACTGTATATGATCAAAGTCGGGCCCAACTGTATGTAGTCGAAATGGGGCACGACTTTATATGGTCAACATCGAGTTTGACTATTGCACGATAGATCGGGTTCGGAATGCGTAGGATTGTAGATCGAACCTGAGTTTCATGAAAACGGAACACGAGGCTAGAATGTCCAACCTCGAGAACACCGAGCCCGTGGTCCGAAATCGATCCTGACTCTGAAAATGCCCGAGGAAAGATCATCAAACCTAAATGACAGAAAGCCAGAATATCCGTAATGAGATGAACATTGCGGTGGGAATCTCGGCACATATTAATAGAACCGCCTAATTAGCAAATCAGAAGATTTTTTGCCTTGTATGGAGATTTTTTATCTTGTATGGAGTTGCACCATATGTATGACCCCTTGCTATATAATGGGAGGGTTCAATTATTTGTAGCGACACTTTTCCAATCATCAATAAAAAAATAATGGTATATTGTTCTCTTGAATCATTTTATCATTAACTTGTTCCAATTTCTACTATAATCAATCCCTGCCCAAGAAGGATCAACCAACGATCAAAAGCGTCTAACTCGGATGGTTTGCATTCTTTTCATTTATCACTTAATTTTAACTTTCATTATATTATTCGGCATTGTATCAAATTAGGCCACGTATCCTTAAAACCACGTATAAATTCAATTGTTATCTGAAATTTAGGGTAAACAGTTTGGCGCCCACCGTGGGGCTAAAGATAATAGTGGATACTTGATACAACTTTTCACACACATTGTTTCACACTTGCTCTTTGAAGTGTCTTTGATTCCAGGTTATAATACAGAAATGTCAAATTCTCAATCGGCACCTCTGCACGTTGATAACAAGTTCGATCATCAAGGCGAAAATAATAACATTGCGTCCGGTGACGAAATTCCAATCGATGCTAATTCACATGTGGCGGTCGATGCAGATCAGTTTTTTGACCCCTCAAATAGCGTTCATAGGGGAGTCCGATCAGTAACACAAAATCCCCAAAACGTCGAAAGGGACGGGATCAGCCTCCGGATGATTTTCGAAATGTTGCAAGCCCAACAAGCAGCGATAGCTCAGTTACAAAATCGAAGGCGAATCTCGAACAGGGTTGAGCCTGGCCCCTCCGGGGAAATTATCCGCGAAAATGGATCGGTCGTAGGAAGGTTGAATGAGTGTGAACCGGGGGCAAATCCCGGAATTATGAAGATGCTCGAAGAACTGACTAAATGAATAGAATCTGGGGAGAAGAAAATCGAAGCAAATGACAAGAAGGTGAAAACCTACAACTCTAGGGTGGATCAAATCCCAGGGGCACCCCCGGTATTAAAAGTCCTAGATTCCAAAAAGTTCGTGCAAAAACCTTTTCCACCGAACGCGGCTCCAAAACCGATACCCAAAATAATCTGTATGCCAGAAATTCCAAATACAACGAAACGACCGACCCCAACGAGCATCCGCATATACCTATGCTATCAAAGGGAACGACCTGGAGGATGACGAGATCGAATTCGTTCTGTTGAAAAAATTTGGGGAGACCCTGTCGAAAGGAGCCATGACATGGTATCACAACTTATCTCCTAATTCTATTGACTCATTTGTTATGCTTGCAGATTCTTTTGTGAAGGCACACGCAGGCGCCATCAAGGTTGAAACAAGAAAATCGGACCTTTTCAAAGTCAGGCAGAAGGATAACGAGATGCTCAGAGAGTTCGTGTCCCGGTTCCAAATAGAACGGATGGATCTGCCACCGGTCATAGACGATTGAGCTATTCAATCTTTCACTCAAGGACTCAATGATCGAAGCTCAACGGCTTCACAACAACTAAAACATAACTTAATAGAGTACCCTGTCGTCACATGGGCTGACGTACATAACCGGTACCAGTCAAAAATCAGAGTCGAAGACGAGAGCCCCTTCGGGATCCATTTACCCTGTTAGAGCTTATGAGAAAATCCGAAGGGAAATTTATCGCGAACCAAGATCAAATAGACATCGACATCAGCCATATCACGGGGACAGAAAAACGGCGTATCCGGGCAAAACTCTCCAAGACATGAAAGGAGAAATGACCGAGGACAGGTTAGCCGGGGGCTCATGACCAAAAGCAATTTTGAAATCCCCATTGGTCATATATAGAAGCACCTCGGTTATCGGAGTATAATTTTAATGTTGATGCTGTCGCTATTGTATCAACTATCGGTCGCATCAAAGATACTAAATGACATCGACCATTGCAATCCGATTCGACTCAAAGGGATCCTAATCAAATATGCAAATATCACGGCACTCACGGTCATAAAACGGAAGACTGTTGGCAACTGAGAGAAGAAGTAGCTCGTCTACTCAGTAATGGACACCTTCGAGAATTCTTGAGCGACCGAGCAAAAAATCACTTCGGATACATGAACACTAACAAACAGACAGGCCAGGAAGAACCTCAACATACAATCAACATGATTATCGATGGAGTTGATACCCCTCAAGGGCCGATGTTGAAACTTACCAAAATATCTATTATTAGGGAAAAACGCTCTCGGGATTACACGCCATAGGGAACTTTATCTTTTAACGACGAGGATGCAGAAGGAATTATCCAACCCCACAATGACGCACTGGTAATATCTGCACTTATACATAAAGTTAGAATAAAACGTGTGTTAATCGATCCAGGTAGCTCGGCCAATATAATCCGATCGTGGGTCGTGGAGCAACTCGGCCTGTTAGACCGGATCGTTCCTACAGTCCGAGTACTTAACGGGTTCAATATGGCATGTGAGACCACCAAGGGTGAGATAACGTTGCCAATAAATACTGCTAGAACCATTCGAGAAACAAAGTTCTGTGTGATCGGAGGGGACATGAGATACAATGCTCTGTTAGGGAGACCATGGATCCATGACATGAGGGCGGTACCTTCGACATTGCATTAGGTGTTGAAATTTACGACACCCAATAGATTTAAAACAGTATACGGGGAGCAACCAGCTGCGAAAGAAATGTTCGCAGTGGAAGAAGTGACACCAACACCAGCGGTTCCAAACAAAGAGGTCGAGAGCAAGACAAAATAGCAATCACAGATACCATCTTCGGCAAATGTGGATAAACAAGTATATCGACTGTCGAGGAACTGGAACAAGTCACACTGCGAGAAGACTTGCCCGAACGAAAGGTATACGTGGGCTCGGGGTTGAGCTCCGAGCTTAGGACAAAATTTATTCGATTCCTTACAACTAACGAAGACTGCTTATCTTGGTCCCACCTTGATATAACAGGTATACCATCGGAGATAACCACTCACAAGCTGAGCCTGGATCCGAAGTTCCATCCAGTCAAAAAAAAAAGGAGGCCTCAGTCCGAAATCAAACATGCATTCATCAAGGATGAGGTAACTAAACTTCTAAATAGGGTCTATTCGGGAGGTTCAATACCCGGATTAGTTGGCAAACGTAGTGGTAATCCCTAAAAAATGGAATAAATTAAGAATGTGTGTAGATTATAAGACTTGAATAAAGCATGTCCAAAAGACTCTTTTCCCTTACCCAACATCGACCGCATGATCAATGCTACTGCCGGCCACGAGACCCTTAGTTTTCTCGACGCATACTCCGGCTACAACCAAATACTGATGGACCCAGATGATCAGGAAAAAACTTCCTTCATCACTAAATATGGCACATACTGTTACAATGTAATGCCATTTGGGTTAAAAAATGTTGGCGCCACATACCAACGCTTAGTAAACCGAATGTTCAGGAAACATCTAGGAAAGATAATGGAGGTTTATATTGACGACATGTTAGTTAAATCCTTGCAAGCAGAGGACCATTTAAGCCATTTGCAGGAAACATTCAGCGTATTGAAGCAGTACAACATGAAGTTGAACTCGGAAAAGTGCACGTTTGGTGTGGGTTCGGGTAAATTCCTCGGATTCATGGTCTCGAATCGAGGAATTGAGATCAACCGTGAAAAGATCAAGGCTATCGAGGATATCATGGTCGTAGATAATGTGAAAGCCATGCAAAAGTTGACCGGATGGATAGCCGCTCTAGGGCGATTCATTTCGAGGTCGTCCGATAAAAGCTACCGGTTCTTCGCTTTATTGAAAAAGAAGAACAACTTTTCATGGACTCCGGAATGCCAGCAGGCTTTGGAAGAACTCAAAAGGTATTTATCGAGCCCGCCGTTGCTTCATACACCGAAGGCGGACGAACAACTGTACCTTTACCTGACAGTCTCAGAGATAGCGGTAAGCAAAGTCCTAGTCCGAGAAGAACAAGGTACACAATTTCTGATTTATTATGTCAGCAGAACCTTAGGCAAAGCCGAGACTAGGTATCCTCACTTGGAAAAACTAGCACCGGCTTTGTTAAGCGCTTCTAGGAGACTGAAACCATATTTCCAATGTCATCCCATATGCGTCGTAACAACTTACCCATTATGAAATGTGATGCATAAACCCGAGCTCTCAGGTCGATTGGCCAAATGGACCATAGAAGTAAGTGGGTACGACATTGAATATCGACCTTGAACCGCCATTAAATCTCAGGTGTTGGCAGACTTTGTGGTCAATTTCACACCAACCTTAATACCCGAGGTCGAAAGAGAGTTAGCTGACTTAGGAACTCCTTCGGGAATATGGACCCTTTTTACAGACGTGCCTCGAACGCGAAGGGATCCGGTGGCATCGTATTGAAGCCACCAACTGGCAACATAATTCGACAATATATCAAGACTGTGAAACTGACTAACAACGAGGCAGAATATGAAGCAATGATTGCAGGCCTAGAACTAGCCAAGAGCTTGGGAGCAGAAATGATTGAAGCCAAGTGCGACTCCCTTCTTGTGGTAAATCAAGTCAATGGAACTTTCAAGGTAAGGGAAGAGCGAATGTAGAGATACTTAGACAAACTGACGTTGCATCGATTCAAGGAATGGACCTTATAACATATACCTCGAGATCAAAACAGCGAGGCCGACGCCCTCGCCAGCTTGGGGTCGTCGATCGAAGACGACGAGTTCAAATCGAGAAAGGTCGTATAACTTATGAGGTCAGTAGTGAAAGAAGACTAACTTGGGATTGGAGGAACAAATACGTAGAATATCTTAGTTCCGGTAAACTGCCCTCGGATCCAAAAGAGTCGAGGGCCCTGCGTAAGAAGGCGGCCCGTTTCAGCTTGTCCGAAGACGGAACCTTGTTCAGAAGAACATTTGATGGCCCACTCGCGATATGTCTAGGATCGGGCGACACTGAGTACATTTTAAGGGAAATCCACAAAGGTACTTGGGGGAACGTTCAGGTGCCGAGTGGGATCAAAAGGATCTTATCGACACCCTACTACCCCAGTGGGAATGGACAAGCCGAATCTACCAACAAAACCATACTTCAGAATCTCAAAAAGAGATTAACCGATGCCAAAGGGAGATGGAAGGAAATATTACCCGAAGTCCTATGGGCATATCGTACGACCGATAAATCCAGCACCGGAGCCACCCCGTTCTCTCTGGTTTATGGTGCCGAAGCTTTGATACCGGCCGAGGTTGGGGAACCAAGTGTCAGATTCCGGTATGCAATAGAGGAATCGAATTACAAAGCCATGAATACGAACTTGTAATTGTTAGATGAGAGACGTGAAGCCGCCTTTGTTCGACTAACTGCTCAAAAGCAAAGGATCGAGAGGTATTATAACAGAAGGACCAACCTTCGATACTTCAACGTCGGGGACTTAGTACTAAGAAAGGTTACACCAAACACCTGAAGTCCGAACAAAGGGAAGCTGGGACCAAACTGGAAGGACCTTATTGTATCATTAAAATCACCGGAAAGGGATCCTACAAGCTCGGAACAGTGGATGGTAAACAACTACCAAACAACTGGAATATAAGTCACTTAAAACGATATTACTTCTAAGGTATGACCCTATTCTTTATTTGCGTTATGAACTAACATTTGCAGGTGTGAAACGGGGGGACATACGAGATATTAGGTCTGAAAGCACGCGTTGCACTCTTTTTTCCTTGAACCCGTTTTGTCCTAAAATGAGTTTTAAGACAAGATTTTTAATGAGGCAACTAGTAAATCATGCTAACTTAGATTCGAAGGCCGATAGCAAATCAGTGACGATAGTATTCGAGGCCTATCTTCAATCGACCCTGAATACTGGGGGGCCACTTTAGCTTGGAAAGATATTTTAGGATTGAAGGGTCGAAGATCAATAAGATTCAATATAAGGGCCAAACGGTCAAATAAACCGTGCCCAAGTAGATTGATCGAACCCTAACACAAATTGTACGCATGCATTACTATTATGAACAAGAATAAAGAGAAGCCTCTTGTATACAAACGTCCTGCTTCCAATCAAACGAGCCCAAGGGACACTTTAACTTTATTTCGAATAACCACTCTCTCACTCGGGGACTTTCGTCCGAAAAATAAATTTATTCGAGGGGATATAAGACCTATTAGGCAACCCTCGAACTTTAAAGGCTAAGGCCATTTCAAGTTAACAGAACTCGAAGGGGATATAAGACCTATTAGGCAACCCTCGAACTTTAAAGGCTAAGGTTGTTTTGAGTTAACAGAACTCGAGGGGATATAAGACCTATTAGGCAACCCTCGAACTTTAAAGGCTAAGGTTGTTTTGAGTTAACAGAACTCGAGGGGATATAAGACCTATTAGGCAATCCCCGAACTTTAAAGGCTTACCGACCTGTGAACCGTGTATCCCTATCGCTGATGATATCAGCTGGTACACCAAATAACTTAACCACATTTTTATAAAACAGATCTGCAGCGACATCCAACGAACAAACAACTAGGGCAGCAACAAAAACAACATACTTTGAGAATCTGTCCACCACCACCATGACTGACGCCATCCCGTTTACCTTCGGAAACCCACCAATAAAGTCCATAGAAACAGACATCCATGGCCTTTTGGGAATGGGAAGAGGCTGCAACAAGCCCGCTTCCTTCTTGTGCTCAATTTTATTTAGTTGACAAACTAGACAAGTTTTCACATAAGCTTCAATATCATCTTCCATCTTTGGCTATACTCTAAACAACAAAGCCAACATCCTCTCAACACTCGGATGCCCAGCTCAAATAGTGTCATGCGCCTCTTTCATTAGTTCCCTACGCAATCCACCACCTTGAGCGTTTCAAGTTAACAGAACTCGAAGGGGATATAGGACCTTTTAGGCAACCCTCAAACTTTAAAGGCTAAGGCTGTTTCGAGTTAACAGAACTCGAGGGGATATAGGACCTATTATGCAAACCCCGAACTTTAAAGGCTAAGTCCGCTTTGAGTTAACAGAACTCAAGGGGACATAAGATCTATTAGGAAACCCCCCGAATTAAAAGGCTAAAGCTATACCGGGTTAACAAAATCTGAGGGCACATCGCTTATTTAGAAATGCCCGAATTAAAAGGCTAAGGCCACTCCGAGTTAATAGTACTCGAGGCCTAAGGTATTTCAAAAGTTGTAAAAAGAAAGCTTTACATATATATATAAAAAAAATCCCTTTTACAGAAATCGAGCAATCTCGATACACAATATTAAACACGGGAAAATATAAAACTTGTTCAGGAGCGACTTGGTCTCAACTGGATCCTACCTCGATATTAGGATTTCCGAGGTCTTCTCATTCTTTAAATCCGACTGAATCCTCGGAATCATCCTCCTCTGGAAAGGCTAATTTTCTGGCCTCGGCTTTAGCTATCTTGGCATCTTTGATCTCCGCCGATAAATCAAATCCTCTAGCGTGAATTTCTTCAAGGGCAAGTCTGCGAGATTGCCACCTCATATGGTCAACCATATTCCTTGATTGATCTTGAGCAGCTTCAGCATCGGCCTTATATTGAGCCACCAGTTCATCAGCTTCGGCTTTGACCGCGGTAACTTCCGACTTGGCCATTTTTAGCTCTTTAGCCATATTATCTCGATCTGAGACAACCGTACTGATTCTAGATTGAAGCTCGTCGGTACTCCTAGTTTGAGCCTCGACTTTCTCTTTTGCCTCTCTAAGTTGAGCCTCTGCTAAAGCTAACTGAGCTTGAGATGTCTCTTTTTCCGAGGCCAACTGATCCATCTTGCTCCTCCACTCGTGGGCCTCAGCTCTAACCACACTCATTTTAGTTTGAAGCTAATCAATCTGATCAAGTTTTTGCTCTACTTGCCCGACCAAGCCAGCATTATCCTTCTGGGTAAGCTCAAGTTCGGCACGGAGGTTCGTTATCTCCCCTTCGAGCCGTTCGTAGCGATTCGACTCTTACCGGAATCAGAGAAAAGCTTAATGGTGAAGTACCGAGGCCTGCAAGCATAAAGGAAGATGTTATGATTACTTGAAAATTTAAAGTACATAACAAAGGACATCGAATAAAGCTTATCGAAAGTTACCCGATTCAGTGCCTGTTGAGCTTCATTGAACAGGCAGGACACATCCACCTCGTTCATTTTTTCCTGATCCTCCTCGTTCACTAAGCACCGAAGATAATTGGCCACCCCGACAGGGGCGAAAAGAACCCGGGCATCCTCGGGAATGGTGAAAGATATGGAGCGTTCTCGATCAGGTTAAGCGCTCAGCGCGGGAAATCGATCGACCAATTTTGGACTGAAGGAAATCCCGCTTGTATCGGTGGATGAGTTCTTCCTCGGTACCTCTAAATTACCGAGCCCAAGAACATCTTCTTGTGTACGTCGAATCCACACCATCGAAAAAACCACGGAAAGGGTCTTTCGATCTATGATCTCCATCCAGGGAACCTTCTTTTGCTATTTGGGCCTCGTTGAACATGTATTCCAAGAAAGAGGGCGAATCAACCATCTCAATCGGATCCAATACTCCCAGCGGTGCTCTTCTCGTATCTAGGGAAGCCCCAGTTCTTGTCTCCATCTCGGGTTCCCCAACTCGATGAGGATCCGCTTCACTAACCCCTGGTTCGGAGACCTCTTGCCCTTTATACTGTGGCGACACACTAGCCACAAGGTCAAAATCCTCTTCTTCCTCCTCAGACTCATCCCTCAATCAACGTAGCGAGTCCGAAGATAATACTCGATCACTAGCACTCCTCTTGGGCTTGCGAGCCAATCTTTTCCTTGGTCTCTTCTTTTCGAGGTCTGGGGAACGTGGAGCCTCTTTTCTTTTCTTCTCTTTATCCTACTTCAAAACAGGGGGCTCGCTGGGAACATCATCGCGCACGGGTGGAGGTCTCATCTCAACATCCTTTGATAAACCTGCAAAAGAAAGGCAAAACAAGTTAGAAATCGATATCATAAAGAATTAGCTTCGAATGTAACTTATCTCACCATGAAGTCAGGCCTCCCACGGCCTTTCGAAAGCTCGCGCCATGCGCGCTCGGAATATGATTTTTGGGATACGATCCCCTCGACCCATTCATTGAGATGAGGAATTGCATCAGGCTTCCGAGAAACAGCTGCGCCATAGAAAATTGATAAGAGGAAGGGCGAAAAAGAGAACGGTAAACAAATTGATAAGCAGGGTTACACTTACGCTTCATATTCCATTTCTCAAGGAATGGCATATCCTCGGCTGGGATTAGATCCGATGTTTTTACTCGAACAAATCGACCCAACCAACCTCGATCCCAATCCTCATCAATACTTGAGAACGGGGCTTTGCTTGCCGGACGAGTAAGTTTTATCAACCCCCCTCGGTAGAGTCGGGGACTGTACAAACGCATGAGATGATCGACGGTGAAAGGATACCCCTCGATCTTGTCTATTAAAAAACGGAGAAGGATAACTATCCTCTAGAAAGAAGGATGAATTTGGCCGAGGGTCACCTCGTACCTTTTACAAAAGGCAATAATGACCGCGTCCAAAGGGCCCAACATGAAGGGATAAGTGTAAACACTTAAAAAATCCTCCACGTGGGTAGTAATTGCTTCTTCAGGTGTAGGAACCACCACACACTTGTCGACCCAGTTACTGTCTTCCTTGACTTTATCGAGAACTCTGTCTGTGACTGAAAAAATATATCTCGTGACCGGTTCGCATCAGCCCGATATTGAGGAAGCTTTATCAACCTTGAAATCGGCTCTGGTTGAGCACCCGATTGGTACAAACTCCTTCAGAGGGGGCTCCGGTATAGGTTCCTCGATGACGACAGGCGAAACATTCTCAGCAAGTTGAGAAGAAGAGGGAATTTGTCTTTGAGGAACGGATTTCGAAGTCTTCGCCATTATTTTTGAACAGACGAAATAAAAAGATACTGATACGAAGGAAATATAATCTGAAGATAGCTTGTGAAATATTTTCAGAAAATCAGAAGGCAAGAGGACTTGAAGATAAGAACGATAAAGTTTTTATAAAAGAGCACAAACATTTGAATACAAAGAATGAAGGAGGGTATTCATAGTCTTTCAAAACGGCGGGTCGCATCCCAAAGAGGCAGAACATCAACTGACACACGTTTAATGCTTTAAAGCGCTTTTCTGATGGGACGTTTTCAATTTCTGTATCACGTACGTCATAAGTTTATCTTCACTTGTCAGAGTGAGAATCAGAATCCAATATAGTGAGAATTTGAGGCTCATATCATTTCTCGTCGTTACTCTCCAAAAAACGAGGGGACTATCTGTATACGATCGAAGTCGGACCCAACTCTATGTGGTCGAAATCAGGCTCGACTCTATATGGTCAACATCGAGTCCGACTATTGCATGACAGATCGGGTTCGGAATGCGTAGGGTTGAAGATCGAACCTGAGTTTCATCGAAGCGGAACACGAGGCCAGAATGTCCAACCTCGAGAACATCGAGCCTATAGTCCGAAATCGATCCTGACTCCGAAAATGCCCGAGGGAAGATCATCAAACTTAAATGATGGAAAGCCAGAATATCCGTAATAAGACGAACATCGCGGCGGGAATCTCGGCACAAATCAATAGAACTGCTTAATTAGCAAATCAGAAGATTTTTTACCTTGTATGGATTTGCACCAGATGTACGACCTCCCTACTATATAAAGGGAGGGCTCAATTATTTGTAGCGATACTTTTTCAATCATCAATAAAAAAAAAGTGGTATATTGTTCTCTTGAATCATTTTATCATTAACTTGTTCCAATTTCTACTATAATCAATCCCTGCCCAAGAAGGATCAACCAACGATCAAAAGCGTCTAACTCGGGTGGTTTACGTCACTTAATTTTAACTTTCATTATATTATTTGGCATTTGTATCAAATTAGGCCATGTATCCTTAAAATCACGTATAAATTCAATTATTATCCGAAATTTAGGGTAAACAATTTCTTTGTGGTCCTTAGTTTAAGCATCTTAAATAGGATCCATGAATCCAATAGTCAAATAATGAGAGAGCCTCATATAAGTATGAAGTGGCATGTGAGACACAAAATAAAATTTTCTCGAGAATAAGAGGCTGATGCAAATTCCTTTGTAGGTGGTTTGGTTTATTTTATCCTTTCTTTAGTGTTGTGAACAGAATTCAAGCTGAGTTAAAATATATGGGGGTTGTAATTAAAATACAATGATTGGAACTTTTATATCTGTATGAAATTAGATACAGAATTTGAATCCAATCAAAGACCTTACTCTCATGGCCTCTACTCATCGAACCACCCTACTCCAAAAATTAGAAAGAAATAAAAAGAATGGATAAATACAAGATTAATAATCATATTATGATTTTGGAGAGAATTTGGTGATGCTCAAAGCTAAAAACATTCTGCAAGAAATAACTTGATTTCCAATGAAACCAAACGAGGATTATGTTTTGGTGTAGTATTAAATTCTACAGAATTTTAGTTTGACTTTCGCAGAATTAAAAACCAAAAAGGAAACTGCACTCTATTTCTATTTGGGAATTTTTTTTGTTTCTATACACTATTTGAAACCTTGTTACGAAAAATATCCATGTTTTTAAATTACCCGATCTAAACATATTTTAGCTACAAAATATATACATTTGTTTAAACTAGAATCCTTTCTGCGATAGTCTTCCTAATTTAGACGCGAGATTTTAGGATCGCCTATGTTTCAATTAGAGATTTTACTGACGCAATCATCGCCCCATCATCAAGGTAACATATTTGTAGAATCCTTCTATTATGCATATTTTCACTGGTTATCATCGTGTCATAATCAAGGCAACATATCTGTTGTATCCTTTTATTCTCTGATTTTCTCTAGTTTCCTCTAGTTTTCCATAAACAAAGGTTTTAAAGAAAATAATTGCAAACAATTAGCTACAATTGAATTGTATTTCGCGACATAATGTCAAAATTAGCGATTATGCTTCAGCTCAGTGCTCAGTGGAACAACGTTGAGAGATACAAAGATTTTGATGTTCACGGAATTGTAGTCAATGACGATTCAAATTATAGTCAATTGAATTCCGCAATTGCAAAGCATCTAATGAATCAAATATACTGTCAATGAACGTTGTCCTCCAATGAAAATTCGGAGCAATATGGGAGTTTCGAGTGTATATGGAGACGAAAAAGGAAAACAAAATCTTAGGAATGTATCCATTATGTATAACAGTGCGTGATTTCGATTTGGAATGCAGTATGTCAAATGCGAGCAAAATTTCAGTTTTTCTCTGTTTTTCCAGTGCTAATGTTTTTTCAATTTCAAGTGTTCTACAATTTTACTACAAATTATCTATAATTTTACGACAAGTGTTCAACTGTTATGTCTCTACAAGCATTATGTCAAATACTGAATACATGAATATACCGAGGTCTGAATTGTTATACTTTTAATTGAATGCAGGCTCTTCTGATTATCGTAATACTAATGTGGTACAATTGTCAAGCAATTGTAACACAACTGGAGAAGTATCAGGAACAGTGAAGTTGATTGATATGCAAACATCTCCAGGAATTGTGGAATATGAAAGTATCATCACAACAGAACATACGCCAAATGTAATTAAAGTACGCCAAGTTTACCAAGACAAGCAAACAATTATTAGTGCAATGAAGCACTATTCTATCATGAATAAGTTTCAATATAGGGGGAAAAGGTCTAGTGCAAGAAGGTAGGAACATTTTATTTGTCAAATTCATATTGTGTATAAGTTGTAGTTTTTCTGTATATAAATTATATATAAATAGTTTAAGATAAATTTTTGTGCATAAACAGCCTCGTATTTTGTAGCTACAATTTGCATAATATTATTTTGAATTATTTTTATTTAGTAGCTACTGCCTCGTATGTGTTGGGAATAATTGTACGTGGCACTTCAAGTCCACCAGCATAAATGAATTAGCATTGCTCAAGGTTCAAAAATTCAACAGCTTGCACACATGCTCTTTGATGGACAACACATACCTACAACGCAAACCTACTGCCATGGTAGTTGGCAGCATGGTGATGCCAAAGTATGCGGATCCTAAGACAATATACACATCAAAAGACATACAAGCTGATATTTTGTCAGATCATGGTGTGAATTTAACAAACATGCAATCTTGGAGAGCAAAAGAAAAGGCTTTGGAATTTTTGAGAGGCCATCCTGCTGATTCCTACAGTCGATTGCCGAGTTATTTATATATTCTGGAGAGAACTTATCCGGGGTCGGTAGTAAATTGCAGAAGACTGAAGATGACTGTTTCTTGTATGCATTTGTTGCACTTAGTACGTCCATCAAGGGTTGGGAGCATTGTAGGCCAGTTGTAGTAGTTGATGGCACCTTCTTGAAGTCGGCATATAGGGAATCATGCTAACAACTAGCACAATGGATGCAACAGGTAATGTAGATTAACTGTAAAAATATTGTTATAAAGTTGTTTCTGAGACTGTATTTTTTATATTCTCAAGTTTTATTATAAAAATTGAATTTCTTTTTTGCCACCTGTGTGATAGGTAGCATATTACCACTAGCATATGCCGTTTTTTTATTCAGAAAATGACACATCATGGACGTGGGTTTTTGAGCAATTCAAACATGCATATGGTGAAAAACTAAATATGTGTGTTGTTTCAGACCGGAATGTGAGTATCTTGAAGGCAACATCTACTGTTTATATCGACATGCCATATTATTCTTGCATGTGGCATATTTAGACAAATGTAAGGTCAAAGTTCAAGAAGGGTCATCTAAAGTTAAGCGAATTGTACTTTGCCACGACATGATCATACACGCTTGATGAATTTAATGAAAGAATGTCAAAGATTGAAGAGATCAATGCACGTGTTAATACATATCTATACGATATTGGCTATCACAGATGGTATCAGGTACATGCTACGGTGAACAAAATGTGGACGATGACATCAAACATTGCAGAGTCATTGAATGTGGTAACCATAGATGCAAGAGAGCAGCACGTATTAGAGCTATTATAGTACATGAGGATTCTTCTTGAATGTTGGACTAATGAAAAGTTATTGAATGCAAAGGGTACGTTCACATACCTTGGGAAAAAATACAACAAAGAGTTGGAGAACAACATGAAATTATCGCAGAAGATAGGTGGGAAGCGCTTCACTATTTGTCTTCAAAACAAGAGATGTAGTTGTGGACAATTCTAACTTGATGAACTTCCTTGTGCACATGCTTTGGCGGCTTTCAGGCATAGGAACGAGTCTTATGAAAAATATTGTTCTCCTCATTACACGAAGGAGAGCCTTCTGCAGAGTTATGAAATACCAGTAGACCCGTTGCCTGACGAAAGTAAATGGAATGTGACACAACATATAACTGAAGAAGTTGTAAAGCCACCTACAGAGAAAAGGCAGCTAGGGAGACCTCAAAAACAAAGAGACAAACTATATGATGAAGTAAATGCAAAGAAGCACAAGGTTTCATGTGGCAACGACGAACTAGAAGGGCATAACAAAGATCTTGTTGGAATGCTCCCAAAAGGAAATAAAAATTGATATAGTTTAAGTTTTTTTTACTGAGTACTGTTGATGATAATCTGTCCTTTAAGACATATGAAGTTGTATTTGTTCTGATCTGTAGAATTATAGTTGTGGTGTAATTGTGTTGCTAATTTGAATAAAGATTGTCTCTTATAATCAATGTTTGCTAGACATATTTCAACTCTTAATGCAATTGGTTTGTAGTTGTTTTGTTCAAATACTGAGTTTGTTTATTACTTTCAGCCTTTTCTAACAACATTGTTAAATTGAATAGATTATGTATTTTTGTATAGTAGTTGTAGACATAGTTGTAATTATGCTGTAAAGAAATTATATAGTACTAATATCGAGATCAAGTAATAACAACTTTCTACAAAAAAAAAAGCAACGAATGTTTTCTATTCTATGTAGTTGAATTCTGGACAAAATGACAAAACAAAAGGTAAAACAACTTGTGACGACCCGACAAGTCGTCTCACAAGTTACCGCTCCGTTTCCCCTATTTCCACCTCATTATGCTTTGTTATCCATGTTTCATGTGATCGAATTGAGTAAGTTGCATTCGGAGTGAAATCGGTAAGAAATGAGACACTTAGTCTCTTTCAAGGAGGCTTAAGTTGTAAAAGTCAACTGTATGTTGACTTATGAGTTAGAGGGCTCGGATGTGAATTTCGATGATTCGATTAGTTTTGGGAGATGATTTATGACTTAGGAGTGAAATCGGAATTTGTTTCAGAGATCCCGAGTAGAATTAGGCTTGAATTGGTGAAGTTCAAATTTTGGCGATTTCCGGTTGATAGGCGAGATTTTGATCCGAGGGTCGGAATGGAATTCCAAAAGTTGTTGTAGCTTCGATATGTGATTTATGACTTGTGTGTAAAATTTCAGGTCATTCGGACGTGGTTTGGTCGGGTTTAGATCAAAAGAGCGATTTAGAAGATTTTGAGATCCTTAGGCTTGAATCCGATGCGAATTTGATGTTATGATGTTGATTTGAACGTTCCGAAGGTTGGAACAAGTTTGAATAATATTATGGGACATGTTGGAGTGTTTGGTTGAAGTCCCAAGGGTCTCGAATGGATTTTGGATGGTTGATGGAGTTTAACTTTGGCGTTTCAAGAAGGTGTCGATGTCGTACCTTCAAGAATAAGAGGTATCATATTATGCAAATGAACTCCAAATTCAGTTTTGATTAAAGCATTAGATCTGTATCAAAATTTCGGAGCCATATAAAAAAGAATCGTCCAATTCGGACATCGTATGAGAAAGTTATACCTATTTTCGCGACGAGGAAAAAATCTGCCGAAATGTGAGATCCACGATCGCGGATCAACAAATGCGAACCGCGGAAAGGACCTTGAGGTCGCAAACTGAGGCAGAAAGGGTCTATAAGCGGGGGTTTTGGCCATTTTGGCCATTTTAACATATTTGGGGCTAGGGAGGTCGGATTGAGGCGATTTTTGAGGCAATTTTCAAGGAAAACATCGGGGTAAGTGTTCTTTATCATAAATCCTTCATAGATCATGATTCCATACTCATTTACATCATGAATCCATGAATCTATGGAAGAAAAATCAGATTTTTCTTCCAAATCTTCCAAGAACAAAAATTAAGATTTGAAAGCCAATTCGATGTCGGAATTTGATAATTTTTGTATGGGTGAACTCGTTGGGAGATAAGGAACCCGTTGAGGTGATAATTTCTGAATTTCGAGATGTGGGCCTGGGGCTCGGGTTTTGCTAATTTCGGGATTTCTTAGTAATTTCGATTATTTTTGCTTGGGTTTTATTCCCTCAACATATTGTGACGTAATTGTTATGAATTTGAATAGATTCGACGCACGTGGAGGCTAATTCAAAGGGCAAAGGCGTTGCGGGCTAAGGATTTAGCCAGTTTGAGGTGAGTAATGATTGTAAATGATGCTCTGAAGGTTTGAAACCCCGGATTGCACATCGTAGTGCTATATTGAAGTAAGGCACACGCTCGATGATGAGCGTGGGGTTGTTTACTACTGGGGATTGTGACTTGGTCCGTCCCGATTGATGATTTTTACTACCTATTTGATTGGAACTGATTTGATAATATAACGTTTTGGGCTTCTAGCCATATTTGGGCTTCGTGCCGATTATGTGAACCCTTCAGGGGTAATTTATCACTGTTTACTGAAATCATATTTGGGCTTCACGCCGGTTATATAAACCCTTCGGGGGGTATTTGTTAATGATTTGAATCATTATTTGAACTCAGTTTTGAAAACTAAATGATGTTTTCAAATGGTTTTGAAACTGATCGGGTGGCACGCCGCCACGGATATGTTGTAAATGGGATCGGGTGGCACGCCGCTACGAGATATGATATAGCGCTTGGGCCATAAGAAGCCCCTCCCGGAGTCTGAACCACCCACAGTGAGCGCAGGGTACCCATTATGATAATTACAGTTGGTAACAATGACAACTGTAGGTTACAGTTGGTAACAATGACAACTGATAACCGGAGATGGGTAGATAATACAGTTGGTAACAATGACAACTGTAGGTTACGGTTGGTAACAATGACAACCGGTGACCAGAGATAATACATTTGGTAACAATGACAACTGTAGGTTACAGTTGGTAACAATGACAACTGGTAACCGGAGTTTGATAGATTTACAGTTGGTAACAATGACAACTGTAGGTTACAGTTGGCAACAATGACAATTGGTAACCGGAGTTTGAAAGATTTTACTATTTTAAATGATACTGAACCCAGGGATGTTACAGTTGGTAACAATGACAACTGGTAACCAGAGCTGGGGAGATTTTACTGTTTTTAAATGATATTGAGCCCGAGGGACAGTTTTAAAGTGCTTTCTTTTACTTCACGTTATTTACTTGAAAGATGCACATGTTTTACCTGTTGAAAGGAGTTTCTACTTGAATTTACACTGGTTTACTATTTCACTGATGTTTCATTACTTCATCATGGATTGCCTTGTGCATTATGTGTGTTTCTTACTTTCAGTCATTATTTATATGTATTACTCACTGAGTTGGAAGTACTCACATTACTCCCTGCACTATGTGTGCAGATTCAGGCGTTATCGGTTCCACCCCGAGGTACTGACTACTACTATTGTCAGGGTGGTGATTCAGAGATTACGAGGTAGCTGTTGGCGTTCGCAGCCCGTATCTCTTTTATTATGTTGTTTCCACTTTCTTCCAAAAATTGTGCCAAGGATATTGTAATAGTTATTTTATTATTAGGATTTCATTAGTGGCTCATGACTTTGTGACACCCCGATCTGAGGGCTGTTGTCGGGATGGTTTACTATATTTTTCCGCAAATTGCTATTATTTAACCATACTTATATTGTTTCCGTATTATTTAACTATTTGAGCAAAGTTTAGTTGGTTTGGCTGGCCTTGTCTTCATGAGAGGCGCCATCACGACCGGGTTGGGATTTTGGGTCGTGACACAACTGTAGCACAAATCTGCTACAAATAAATTGCAGCAGATTCCTTTTTAATAACTACAATCCAGCTACATCTAAACACTTTAACTATAATTTTCCTACTAAAAAGGGAAACTAATTCTCTTTTTCCGGACTTGTGTTCTCTTGTTTATAGCTGGTGCACCTTTTTTTCTTGCTAATTTGTCAGTCACCTCACTTTCACTAATTGCACCAAGCTCTTGCTTTTTCCTAGCATAATCCCAAATGAGCACTCTATAGCGTCGACGATGTTGATCAATATGAGAAAGGTCTTCCTTTGAAATCGATAGCTCTCCAATGCTGACATATTCTGCAAATGCCGCCACGTATACACCACAGTCACTGCAAAAAATAATAGGGGAAACATTTATCATTCAATGTAAAATACAATTGGTTAAATAGATAAAAGGAAGGCAGCACATACAGTGATCCTTCTTTTTGCTGGGGTATCTCACTGACCAAACACTGAATGTTATGAGGGTCAGTAACACCTTTTCCAATGTATGTTTTTTTGTTCGTGTAGTTGATGTATGGACACTTGCCATAGAAGCCGGTGCATGACAAATAGAGGGGGAACATAATAGCAAACTTGTCGACAAAAGATTCAACAAGTTTGTGATTTTGTAAAGAGACCACAGAATCATAAACATATAGAACTCCATCGGTGATGTCAAACACAACCAACAACCAATGAAATTTCTTCATAATGTTTATGGACATAATCGCAAAATCAACTTTGTCCCATGCAACATTTGCAAGTAATCGGTACCCCAATATATATTTTGCTACAACATCCTGGGGTTAGACAACAACAAGCTTCTTAGCAGCAGCAACATTAATGTACCTCTCATAAATTTATTTAATTCTAGTCTTCAACATACAGTCAGTGATTGTAAAACGTGTTTTGTTTTTCAGGACCATACTTTCCTCTCTTCCTCAACTAGTATAAAATAACATCAATGTGCTACAAAAAAAAAATCAGATTTCATTATTTCTCAATGCTTTACAGAATACTACAACTAATCATTAAATTCTGCCAGGGTATGTGTGTACCGTGTTGTTGAGTACTTGCCCCGGATGTGCCAAAGTATAAAACCTGTCCTTTTTATCAACTTTCTTTATTCCAAGATCAAACCACGGCTTGAGCTGGTTATTTTTGAAAGTATAAGGCGCCTTCCTCCTATTTAAAGACATAGCAAGTACAATTATTATGTAGTTTCAATTGGAAATCCATAAATTGTATGCACTCGATAATATGAAAAAAAATGTATAATCTAACCTCTTTGAAATCGTGTCGGTACCTAAATATAACCACTTATTGAGTTCTTCCAACAAGTCAGGATCAACATCGTCGCCAATAACCCCAGTAAATGATGCTTGATGCTGAAAATTGGAGGAGGTCCAACAAAAGTGCTTCCCCTAGAACTGAAATAAGGGAGAAAGGGGGATCTGACATGCTTTCCAGGAACCCTTGTTCTTCCCTGATGCACATGGATTGTTTCATCTTCATTTACCTCGCCGAACTTAACAACCTGTGAGAAGTTCTCTGGCAGCTCAAAATCATCAAGTGTTACTGCCTTTTTCCAGACCTGGAGTCATTGTAGTCATCTACATTGATGTAATCGGCTGGTTCACCTACAAAATTTAAAACAAAAGCACAACATTGTATGTTGGTTGCATTAGTTCTTTTGGGAAAACTGAAACTTATATGAAAGCTGTTGTTTTTTTCCTACATTTATATTGTAACACATAATACCACTGAAATCTTCATTGCAATCATCTCCTTGTTGTATAACATTTGCTTGTTGAATGGGAGATTGCAAAGGCATTGTCTCTTTCTCATTTAAATGCTCTCCTTGTATGCCAAGTTTTGCATCCTGTTTTGGAGAGTTCACATGCATAGTTTCCTTCTCTGTTACAATAAATGTGTACAACAAATTATAGATCATTTGTAATAAACAGAAACAACACTATAGATAAACTGTAGTTTAATTATAGTTAATTTGTTGAAATGTTGTTGTAGCTCAGATGTAATATGTATTGTGAAATATGTAGATAAAATGTACTAAATCATACCTGCAGTTTCTTCCTTCAATGCCCCTTGAAATTGGGAAGATAAGTCAACACTACGGGAACATTCTTCTCATTTTGAATGTCAGACATATGTCCCGTATCTAAGACAACAATTGTAAATATAATGTAGATTATTTGTTGGTAATTTAAGGTATATAAATATAATGTAGATATAATATAAATATAATGTAGATTATTTGTCATCAAATTGTGTTAAAATCGTTAAAATACATGTTTTACTGTTGCTGCCCAACACCGGTTTAGCACTACTGCCCGGATTCTATTGTTTGTTCTTTTCTTTGTAATGCTCATCATTTTTCATAGAACTACCAGTAAGCTGCATTGGAAATTTCTTAGGTTATGTACTTTATGAATGCTGATATAAACATAAATATGGTAAAAATTATTGTCCAAGATGAATATGTTTAGAATGAAATCTTAGCATCAATGTTCGTATCCTGTTGACTTTTTATTGCCTGTAGTACAGACTTGATGGAATCATTGAGTAGCAGTCAAATGCTACCTAGTTTTTGAAAAACCTAAAAAACAAAAAATTGTTATAATGTATATGACAATTAGAGGCTTGCATATATATATATATATATATATATATATATATATATATATATATATATAT
>MCJB01021390.1:28993-88582 GCA_002018475.1 Nicotiana obtusifolia | reverse complement strand
ATATATATATATATATATATATATATATATATATATATATATATATATGTATGACTACAAATCAAGAATTAGGTATACCTCTTTCTTGAACAATCCAAAGTCTGAACCTACTTACGTATTAAAATAGAAATAGTTAACGAAATAATTTGCATAACATAAATTAAACAAACCAGCTAGGATAATCTTAAGAGGTTACCTTATCAACATCTTTTCTTAATTTTTTTTAATTGTTTCACAATATCTTTCTTGTCATCTATTCTCATTGCCTGCTTATGTCCAGATGGAGATGGAGTATCTACCGGATGCTCGGCCTTTGTTTCAACTTCTTCAAGGATGTATTCAACTTTGTCCGGCAAAGTCATTCTTGAAAGCACTTCTGGGGCTTCAAGCATGTTGGTGAACTGAGTGAAAACAAATGTGAGGGACTTAGTCATAATACGTATAAAATGTTTAGATAATTTGTATTATATTGTCTGTCCAGAAGTGAAAAATATTTTCCTTGATCCATGGTTTGATCATTCTCTCTTCCAATGCAGATATCCATATCTTGTCCTTACTAGCTGTCCAGTTGAGTATGCCGGGCATCGAATGAGAAAAAAAATGCACAGAAGGGTTGAGCTTGTGCCTAACAAACTGAAGCAATTGTGTATAAGCGTTGATACCCCATGCGAAATTCGTATACTGCCCCGAGTCCACCAAGTAGAACCTAAAATGGTCTATCAAACTATTATCTTTCTCTGAAGGACAGAGGAAGAATTCTATCAGATAGAGAATACACAGCTTGACTGCATCCTCATCATTCACCCAACTACGGCTGGTTACAATTTGTTTCAAGTATGACTTCTCAACTATTTTCTTATTTGAAAAATAGCTTCTCATTATTTTACTGTCGTACTTAGTTGTGTAACCAAATTCTGTTACTTATGTAAAATAACTAAGGTCAATGATAAGGGCAAACTCCCTCAACCCAAAGTTCAGCCTCTCACCCGTTATCTCTGCTGTAAAAAAATTAGAATCGAATGCTTTCAATTCATACTGCATGAGAAGGTGTACTGCCTGATTTTGGATACATATTTTGGGCAGGGAAAGAAAATGCCCAAAATATGTCTTCTTAAATAACTTTAAACCCATTTTCAGATAATAACACATTGATTTGGCCAGGAACAGCAGGGTCGGATAATATCTGGAACCTAGTGATTCCATAATCAACATCATGTGGTGCAAAAAATGTTCGATTCTATACCAAAAGAAAAAGTAAGTTAATAAAACTTGTTTGAAGACCAAAAAATAAAATAAATACAATTCTACTACAATTTAGTTACAATCAGAAAGATATTAATACATTGCACACAAGTAAGTTACAAAATTAGTGAACATATATAACAACTAACTACATTGAAGCTACAAATGCACTGATAAAATTGTGTTTAGAGCAAAAGATTAGAAACTAACGACAAGACATAATATATACAATTTGTTTAAAGAAAATGAAACTAACATCTACAAATAGAGAAAATAAGAACCAATAAAACCAACTAAATCAGGTAGTACATCCCCTAAAAAAATGATTTCAAATAATAAACTATAAATGTTCGATTCTGCACCAAAAGAAATAGTGAGTTAATAAAACTTGTTTAAAGACCAAAAAATAAAATAAATACAATTCTACTACAATTTAGCTACAATCAGAAAGATATTAATACATTGCACACAAGTAAGTTACAAAATTAGTGAACATATATAACAACTAACTACATTGAAGCTACAAATGTACTGATAAAATTATGTTTAGAAAAAGAAATTAGAAAATAATAACTAGATATGATATATACAATTTGTTTACAGAAAATGAAACTAAAATCTACAAATAGATAACCAATAAAACCAACTAAATCATGTAGTACATTCCCTAACAAAATGATTTCGAATAATATACAAGAAATCTATAATTTCCAGGGAAATGTAGAAAAGTTGATAACCAACATCAAATATACACAATGTAGACAAAATTTCTACAAATACAAAAAAATAAATAATATGTATAGTCATGAGAATGAGAACATGTTTTGTAACTTAAAAAAAATAATCAAAATTGTAACTACTAAAAATTTTACCTTCTTCAATGACTGTTGGGATATAGTTTTAGGCGATTTTTGAATCTTCTTCTTTTTTGAAGGTTTGACAGTAGGAGAAATTTTGATTTTTTTTTTTTTTTGCAGGTTTCGGGATAACTTCTTCTTCGAGGAAATCATCATCACAAGCAATTTCTTTGCTCTTCTGCTTTACTGATTTAGCATATGTCGAAGCTTTACCAGCATCCCTGTCATGCTTGAGTTTTGTTCGAACTTCTGCTCTAGCTTCACGAGGGGAAAGCTTGGACTTTGTCTCTGATTTTGCATGTGTCGATTTTACTACTTTTTTTGGGTGAATCCTGTGAGAAAACACCCAAATCAAAAGTAGGAATATCACCAACATTAGATTTTTTAAGACTATTTTTCGGAACTCCTTTCTTCTTTATTGTAAGGGAAGGAAAATTTTAAGCTGCTACTATTTTAGTAGGATTTAGAGCGAGAATTCAGAAAGATCTCAGAGATATTATAAAATATTTTTGAACAAAAATAGAAGAGAGCATTAATGGAGGAAGAGAGTACAGAATCGTGGGAGGTATGGGCAGAGAAACGTGGGGGGAGTGGGATATGTACGTTAGAGAATTATAGGAGTTAATTGATTCTCATTAAATTTCTAAAATGTATATAGTTGGTAAACTGTATATGCCTCTGTAATTAAATTAAAACTTAAATAAAGGGGGTTATAAGGTTTCAAAAGTGTATATGAAGGTAAAAATCGCTTTCTATTACTTCTACACTTTTCTGCAGGCCAACTCTTACGAGCCGTGTATGAGGTCCAAAAAAACTATTGGGTTACCCCGCAAACAAAAACAAACCAAACTGTGGGCCTGGAAATGTATATTTTTGGCTATTATGTTTAGAGCGGCTATATAATGTCATTTTTCCTTGAAGCTCACTAGATTAATTATAATTTTATTATGAAAAAATTACACTGTATAATCACTTTAAAAAAATAATAGCTAATAAATACATATATTGTGTATAATTAATGCATAATATATATTTATTGATTAGAGAGTATAATTATTTTAATCGAACAGCTAAATGTGGAACTTGCCCTTTATTAATCCTTCGTTTGGCAGAGGCCAGAGAGTGGATATCCACAACTTTAGCTTTGTATGTCTATTTTATTTATTTGTATACTCAATAGGACTGCCTTGGTTTAATACGAAGAGTCCGGAATCAAATTATTTTCTTTTTGGACTTAAATGACGAAAATAAATAAAAATATAACTGACTACTATTTTGTATATAGTGCGATAAATGACCGCATTATATTTTAATAACACATTTATCTATTAAGATATAACACATATAATATATGCACTATATTCAATATATATATAATACGTAGCGCAACAATAATATGCGCTATCCATCCTTCACTTAACTCAAATCCAGTGGTATAGGTCTTTTCGTGTCCTATGATTACCTCTTTCTTATTTTTGTAAAACTCAATAAATTATTCACAAATTTCAAACTTTAACTGATTTTGAATTTTTGGAAGTTAATTTTGCCTGGCAGTCATGTTTTCTTTAGGAGAACAATCACAAAAAAGAAAGTGCCATGTGGACCTCCTTTATTCTTTGTTGGTCGGCCATGTGGACCCTACTTTAAATATTTTTAAAAAATAAATAATAATGATTGAGAAAACAGTTTAATTTTGTAATTCATACTATTTATAGTTAAAAATAACGTAAAAGCTTGTAAAATTATTATACTCTCCATTCCACTTTAATCGATTGTTTGGTTATTTCATACATATTAAGAAATTAATCTTTTAATATTAACTAGCAATAAAATAGATTATATTAACTTTAATTTATCATTGAAAATACAATAAAATGCTCATATGCTCTTTCTTCCTCTTTGGAGATAGAGTAAGTAGTATGACAAAAAATTTAAAATTATTTTGTGACAAAAAAATTAAAATTAAATTTTTTTTTCAAAATTGCCCTTAAAGTAAAGAGCCTAGGAGTAATTTTTATATTTTCTATGAATAAATTAAGATTAATATAATATACTTTATTGTTAATTAATACTAAAAGATCAATTTCTTAATATGTATGAAAATAACCAAACAATCGATTAAAGTGGAACCGAAGGAGTAATATTTTACAAACTTTTACGTAATTTTTAACTATAAATAGTATGAATTATGGAATTAAACTGTTTTCTCAATCATTATAATTTATTTTTTAAAAGTATTTAAAGTAGGGTCCACATGGCTGACCAACAAAGAATAAAGAGGGGTCCACATGGCACTTTCTTTTTTGTGATTCTCTCCTAAAGAAAACATGACTGCGAGGCAAAATTAACTTCCAAAAATTCAAAATCAGATAAAGTTTGAAATTTATGAACAATTTATTGAGTTTTACAAAAATAAGTAAGAGGTAATCGTAGGACACGAAAAGACCTATGCCACTGAGTTTGAGTTAGGTGAAGGATGGACAGCGCATATTATTGATGTACTATGCATTAATAATCGTAAATATTAGACATAGCGCATATATTATAGCGTTATATCTTAATATGTCGTTAAAGTATAGTGCAGTAATTTATTACGTTATATATAAAGTAGTAAAATTATTTATTTATTTATTTTCATTATTTGAGTCTAAAAAAATCACAATTTGATTTCGAACTCTAATACGAAAGAGGTAGATCCATCACAATAATAGAAATAAAAAATCTAGAATTCTTTTTGTTAGAGTGAACACAACTTGAAGTTTTTCTTTTCCTTGTTTGCCTTTAAAAAATATATAGCAAGAAAAGAAAAAAGAAATATATGAAGGCTCCCCTTTCTTTTTTATTTTCTTTTAAATATAATTTTCAATGACGATCGAATCAGTTCACCAACTTCCATGCACCTTGAGATGATTAACTAGTGACGTTTTCCTCAGAACAACTCTGTTCCATCTCTCAGTTTTTATTTTATTTAATAGAAAAGATTCCTATATTTAGAAAAAAATAATTTTTTACTAACTTCAGTGTTATTATTACAACAACAAAAAATTGAAGTGACACCTTTTGTTCAAAAAGCAAAGCAAACTCACCAAACCACTAAGCAGTGTCACGATCTTCAACCACCCACATACCCCTATCGGGCCAACACACCAACCCAAAAACCAAAAGGAAAAAAAGCTCGCATCTTTCGTATTTCAATTTTGCAAAGGGCCAAATTTTACAGGCAAAAGAAATGGCAATGGCTATGGCTCTTCGTAAACTCTCTTATGGTTCCGCCATTAAGCTTCTTCGTCCTCTCTCCAATGGCGCTTCCCTCTATTACTTGGTAATATACATCCAAATAATATTTTGTTTGATTTCCAAAGCTGGTGATATTCATTTTGCTATTTTTTTTCAACAACAGTCGTCTTTGCCTAATCAAGCAATTCGTGAAAGGGAGGATCCGCGTGTTACGGTTAGTAAATCGAATCATAATACATATCCGCCTTTTCACATTCAAATGCGTTTTTCTGCTGTTGTGGATCTTTGATTTTTATAAGTTTCAAATGCAGTAACAATCTGTCTCTTCAATAAATATGTTGTGTTTTTCACGTTTGCTCATGGTTATTTGGTTATCAGTGGATAAAGCAGCTGAATGCGCCACTTGAGGATATCGATCCAGAGATCGCCGACATCATTGAGCATGAGAAAGCTAGGCAGTGGAAGGTTCGTAATCGTATTTGGTTTATGTTATCACTAATTGTATACTCCTGTGGAGGAAAATCTTAAACTAGTACTTAAAAATTAGTTTAGTGGAGAAAACATGAAATTAAATTTTAAAAGTTCATTAGCTTAATGAATTTGAATTTTGAAAGATGTATAGAAATAGAACTGTATCTAAGATTTTGTTAAGTCTCAAAAGGGGAAATATGTCATATAAGTAAAGTTATGTTTTTTTTATACGTATGAACAATTAATTTGTAGGGTCTTGAGCTTATCCCTTCAGAGAATTTTACGTCATTGTCAGTGATGCAAGCAGTTGGATCAGTAATGACCAACAAATACAGTGAAGGCTATCCTGGTGCTAGATACTATGGAGGAAATGAGTATGTTCAAATTGCTTTTATTCTCTGATTGAGTTGGAGTAATCTAAGCTGTTGTGACATTGATAAAATTGCTTTCTGGCTGATCAGCAAGTTCTGCTCTTCTGGCTATCATTTGTTGCTAACAGAATATCATTGGGAAGAGTTACCAAGTATCCTTATTGTCCTACACAGGTACATTGACATGGCAGAGAGATTGTGTCAAAAGCGTGCATTAGAAGTTTTTAACTTGGATCCCGCCAAATGGGGAGGTAATTACACCGTGCAGAAAACTTCATCCTGAGTGGATTATTAGATGTGAACAGAACCTATTATGGCTCTATTCTTTATCTATAGGCTTATGATAATAGTTTTTATGCTAAATATTTGATGAATTTTGCTGCAGTCAACGTTCAATCGCTGTCTGGATCCCCTTCAAACTTCCAAGTGTACACCGCTTTATTAAAGCCTCATGAGAGAATTATGGCACTCGATCTTCCTCATGGTGGACATCTCTCACATGGTTATCAGGTTCTGTTCTCTTGAGTTAGTATCTCTGAGTATTTCGCCGTCATCTTTATTTCCCTGCAATGTCCTTATTTCTGTTTATGCTATGCAGACCGACACAAAGAAAATTTCTGCTGTGTCTATCTTTTTCGAGACCATGCCATACAGATTGGATGAGAGCACAGGTTATATTGACTATGATCAGGTAACCTGTTACTTGTCTGTTTAATTGGGAATGATTTAAGATAAAAACAATTCTTTTTTTGTGTCTCGCTGCACCTTTTTGGTGACTTATGAATTACTAGTTTCAGATGTCATCGACTCAAAAAATATAAAAAAGTCAAAAGTATCTTTTGTCATTCCTGTGTAATAGGCTACATGCACTGATTTCTTGGTTGCAACGTCATAGAATTTGCAAACTTCTTGGTTGCAACATCATAGAATTTGCAAACAATAGAACATCACTTTTGGTTCAAAAATTGTTCCTACTTCATATGCTTTGGCATGTTTTGCAATGTCACTGTCCACATGGCGCAGACTTTATTATAGCTTCTAAGCATGTTCTATAAACAATATTGGGTAAATGGGATAGGTAAGTTCTTGCTGTTTCGGCTCGAAAGTGTAGGCTGTTGAGCTAGGAATACTGTAGGAACAGGTGCCTTCATACCACAGATGTTTATGCTAGTCTTGTCTGGGAAAAAAGAACACGTGTTGGTGTTTACAAATCTAAGCTGCTACCTGGATTCCTTTCCCTCTTTTTGTCTTCCCCCGGGCTTTTAGTCTCGTTATTTTCTTCAACTCACTGTTGTTTAATTTCCATCTCCCCAGCTGGAGAAAAGTGCAGTACTCTTTCGGCCAAAGTTAATTGTTGCTGGTGCAAGTGCTTATGCTCGATTATATGATTATGCACGTATCCGCAAGGTAAGCTAATAAACCTTTTGGTGCCTGTTCCCACTTCTATATTTTCCAACTTTTTTTAGATAGCTGTATTTTGAGTGATTGACAGATATGTGACAAGCAAAAAGCTGTTCTCTTGGCGGACATGGCACATATCAGTGGCTTGGTTGCTGCTGGAGTCATTCCTTCTCCTTTTGAGTATGCTGATGTTGTTACTACCACAACTCACAAGTCACTTCGTGGTCCACGTGGGGCAATGATCTTTTTCAGAAAAGGGCTGAAGGAGATAAACAAACAAGGAAAAGAAGTGAGTTTGACGAAGTTAAATAACATGCAGAACTTAGTATCGATACTCTTTGGAACTGAAATCTAGGAAGTGACAATTTGTAGTTGGTCCGTCCTTGTAACTTGTTTGTTTACTTCTTCTGTTATTATGTCCAGCACATTAACCTTTAGCTTATGTAATGAGTTCCACCAAATTTTTTTTTTTGATAAGGTAAGGTTTTATTAATACGCAGTATCAACAAAATACAATGGGCTCCACCAACCTCTGTTGGCCTCAACCCGCAGATTCTCCTTTGACCTCGTAAACCTACCCCCTTTGACACACCATAAACTCATGTACGTCCATTAACCCGCTACTACCTTGTTCTGTACACTGTTAAAAGACCATCTGCAACCGCTGCATCATGATGGGCTACAGTGCAAGGTGGTTTTGAGTGTTTGTGGAGGGTATAAATAGTTTGCATGGTTTAAGTGTTTAAAGGAGCTACGATGGGGATAGCCAATGGGTCAAAGGGCATAAGACACTTGTTGGGGTCTCAAATATTGGTTTAATTTCTCTCTGTGCTTGATTAAATTGGCTTTTTCCAATTGAATCAAAGGTCAAACCCTTAATCTCTATCCTTTAAGAATATAAAATCGGAGTTAACACAAAAGATTAGACGAAAAGCACAAAAATCCCATTGTTGAAATATGATAGCGATTTGTATCTCATTTTCTTTGAATGAATAAGAGATAAGCTGTAATGAGATAGTAATAGTCCGAGCGTCATTCTGCAGGTGATGTATGAGTATGAAGATAAAATCAACCAAGCTGTTTTTCCCGGACTTCAAGGGGGTCCCCATAATCATACAATTTCTGGCTTAGCCGTTGCTCTGAAACAAGTAAGTAATTTGTCTTCTGTGTTTGTTTCCAATGTTCACAGGTTTTCCTTACAAGGCGTAATTGTATATAACATTTCTTTGTATGTTGTCTAGGTCATGACACCAGAATACAAGGCATACCAAGAGCAAGTTCTTAGCAATTGCTCCAAGTTTGCTGAGGTAATGCGTCCTTACTCATATAGCTTAGTGTATGATCATTTCTCCTGGAGAGGGAGGTTATTTGATGCTTTTGTTGCATGTCTTTATTTCTCATCACAATATTTCGCAGAGTTTGCTGGCGAACGGATATGATCTTGTGTCTGGTGGAACTGAGAATCATCTGGTTTTAGTAAACTTAAGAAATAAGGTACATAAATAATCTATTTACCTTTGTTCATTTTGCACTGATTTTGAGAGCTTACTGTCCTGTAATTCAAATTGCGGATATTCTTGCCAACAGAGACATCAAAGAATAGGTACTTTTTTTGAGAGCTGTGTATATTTGCAAAATCTTCACTAAAGAAACTTGTCAAATATAGTCAAATTTGTGCATTCCAATTTGGAAGTCCAATCCTGATATCTAACATGGGAGCCACCTCTAGTACAATCGACCAGCCTCGAATACGCCAATGGAGAACTTCTCCTGCTATGTGCCTGTTATTACATTATTTATGATTTGTCACCGGCTGACATGGTCCATTTGGTAAATATCTTCTTCAGGGTATTGATGGCTCTAGGGTTGAGAAGGTTTTAGAGTCTGTGCATATTGCAGCCAATAAAAACACTGTGCCCGGTGATGTATCCGCCATGGTGCCTGGTGGCATTCGCATGGGTAAAGAACTTTTTTCCCCTATTTATGATTGCTTACATAACTGGAAAATTTAGTTTTCGGTGTCTCATGAATTGACAGAAAACCTTTTAATATTCTTTTGGCTATATCTTTGTATTAACTAATTATTCTTGTAATGTGAAATTAAAAGTTCTAATTAAAATGAGTAAACAGAACAGAAAATTATTCCCATTATAGGGTGACATACATGTAGCAGCAATTATGTCAAGTCAATTTACCCCTTCTCATGCTGTGATCCAGGAACCCCAGCTCTGACTTCTAGGGGATTTATTGAGGATGATTTTGTGAAAGTGGCTGAATTTTTTGATGCTGCTGTGAAGTTGGCCCTTAAAGTCAAGGCTGAGACCAAAGGTTTGGTGATTTTTCATCTTATGAATTTCGGAATACATCAGTTCCCCTTATCATACAATATATTTTAAAATTTTCACAATGTTACTTACAAGATTGGTTTCTAATAAACGTAGGAACAAAGTTGAAGGACTTTGTGGAAACTTTGAGTTCAGACTCCAAAATTCAATCTGAGATTGCCAGGCTAAGGCAGCACGTTGAGGATTATGCAAAACAATTTCCTACTATTGGTTTCGAGAAAGAAACAATGAAATACAAGGATTGAGCTGGGACCTAGTATTGAGGTACTTCTGTTGTCCTACTTTACTCCCAAAAACAGGAGTTTCTGTTGTCTATTTCTGTTTATACCACAATGTAAAATCACGTATTCAAAACATTGGGTCGATTTACTCATCCAAAAGAATGTGAGGGTTCCTTTTTCTCCACATTCTGGAATTTTGCTTTCACTGGTTCCTTTCTAACTGTTTATTTGCCGCATGATTTTCTCGAAGAATATATCATGTGCTAGATGATTGCCTTTTTAGTTCAAATTTTCTACTTTTCATTGCCCTCTTAGTAGTCTTATTCTGCTATCAGGATCGAGTCGGAAGGCATTTTTCTCCAATGAAGTAACTTTGTCTTTAGAAGTCTTCTGGAATTTACTTGCAGTGCGCGGAAAAGAGTTGCATGGATCACATTTGTATAACTTTCTAAATCAAGGTCATGATCAGATGTAATTTTCAAGGTGTAAAACAACTGTTCTAAAATTCAATTCGTCTCATTCTTGGTTTAGAGGACGAGAAAGCCAAGATGGTTTAGAGAAAGCCCTTTTTGGAATACTCGCAAATGCATCGAAGTATAATAAGAAAAGGGATAAGATGGTGAATATTTGTTATAGCTTTTATGCATATGAAGTGAACACAACTTAACAAAAGAAAACACCCAATAATTTTGGGTTAAGAGTTAAAACGGATGTACCTGCCAAATATAAGTTCTAGCTAGAATTCAATCAATTCGGCCTACAACAACAACAACAAACCCAGTGTATCGCACAAATAGGAAGTTTGGGGAGGGTATTATGTATGCAGTCTTACCCTTACATGCATATGTAGATAGAGAAACTGTTTCTGGTAGACCTTCAGCTCCAAGCAAGCATTCAAAAATATTTATATCGAACAACATATCATTTTAAATTTCTTACTTTATAATATTATGTCCATAGCTCAGGTGGATATTGCCTTGTTATTGAAAATCCTACCCATTGGGATCAAAACAGAAACAAACAAAGTAACCTTAGAATGACAAAAAATGAGATAACAAAATATAGAAATATACCAAGAGAGACTATTGTAACATGGTTTGGCCAATTGACTTATATTCATATGGGAGGAAGGAGATGGACATCTACGACAAGAAAGACTACATAAATAAATATCAAAAGAATAAATTCTTCCCTGAATATGACTCTTCAGTCCTAAAGGACAACTTATATTGTAGAAGTATAAAACTTTTTCCTCCAGAAAAAATAATTATTCAAATATAAAAGAGATTTATATTTCATTTTCAGAAAAAGTAAATAATATTGCGGTGAATTTTTTTGCCATTCCTTCAAAAAAGAAAAATTCAAATATGATAAAAAAAATAGACCAAACGCTAACACGATCATGGTGATTGGTGGTTATTTTGTGTCTACACATTTAGTAAGGACTTAATAAAATAGTTAGTCTATATAATATTTCCTTTCACATTAGTTTTAGACCCTTAGTTGACATGCACGGCTCGTTGTTGCCTGTCCTAATACAATACTACTATAATTATTCCATGTGAAGAAAGAAAATCAGCCGTTTTAGACAACTCTATAAATAGATAGAATATCTCGTATTCTTCCTCCGTAACTCTTCTCTCATGGAGTATTCTAATTGGCCTGATGATTAGGTAACAGAGATTTTTGCCCGTGAAATCTCTTTTACAATTCAAATGTGTGTGCAGGAACTGGTACACTCTTATTACAAGCTCCTTTTTTGTTAGAAAACGCCTTCATCACAAGGAAAACCCTACCCGTCTCTTAATAGCTATTTATGGCGATGATCTCTCACAATCCGGCACCACTATTCATGTGTTGCCCGATAAAATATTACCCGGTTTGATTCCTGAAAAGCCTAATAATTTACAGATTCCTGTAGAGTTAGATGAGATTATTGGTCCTGTTGATGGCTTATTTTTCTTGCTCAAAGATTCACATATGGCTCTGTGGAACCCAGCTACAAGAGAGTTCAGACCTCTTCCACCAGATCTTCTCAAGTTTACCCAATCTTGTCCTGGTTATTTTGAACATATATTTGGCTTTGGCTTTGATCCAATAAGTCACGATTACAAGTTGGTTTGCATTTAGTTTCTTTATGATGAAGAAGATAGGTCTAATCCTCGTGTGTGGTTTGCTGCCGTTTATTCATTAGTCAATGACTGTTGGAGAAAGATAACTTGCAACTTTGATGCTGATCCATTAATGTATAACTCAATAATGTGCTCGACCTGTGTGAATGGATTTTATTATTGGCGTGCAAGCAAAATTGTTAAAGTCAGCCACAATACCTTTAAGCAAGTCCTCATCCGATTTTTTGACATGCACAATGAAGTGTTTGGTGAGATTCCATGGCCTGGCCTTATATCAAGACTTGATTGTTGTGATCTCACTATCTATAAGGAGTCCATTTGCCTAGTAGTACGTCATCTCGATGTTCATAACATAAATTCTACATATCCTGCAATTGATATATGGGTGATGAACGACGAAAGATTGTGGATTAAAGTTCTCAACGTGGTGCCTACAAGGATTGAAGTTTTTAATGTGGTGCCTACACTATTTGAGTGTGAGCCTATAGGGATTTGGGGTCATGATAAGTTTATATTTTCACGTCATGAAAATATAATGCTATATGCAGAGGCGTATCCAAGTAGAGGGGCATGGGTTCACGTGAACCCATACTCCTCTTCCCAAATCATATATAACAATGTCATATTTTTTTAAAATTACTTAAATATATGTGCGTGAACCTATGCTCAAAAACTCTTATGATGTAAATATAATTGGGTGCACCTCTACATGTGAAATTGGCAGTTCAAATCCCACACTCTGAATGGTCTTGTTTTCGGCACGAAGTATAGATATATATATGAAAATTACTAAAATTTCAAAAAAGTATAATTTTGAACCTAGAATTTCAAAAGTGTAGTGGGTTCATCGTAGGAGACTAAAGTTAAACCCGTCAAATGTAAATTCTAGATCCACCTCTTCACAACAGTGCACCCATCCTCTTGAAATACTGGATCCGCCTCTGGCTATATGACTCTAAAACTCATGAATTTACACATTTACTTGATAAAAATGATGACTGGTGTGATAGTTCAGCTTTTAATTACAGGGAGAGTCTAGTTTCCATCAAAGGCAAAAGTGTTTGTCATAGGTACGACGATATCTTGGATCTCATTCAAGAATTTTTTTGAAGATAGCGAAGATGAAGAACTTTGGATCTATGTTGCAGAGACTTTCCAAAATGCTGCCGCATCCGTCTCTAATCCTCCAAAAATACACTACTTTTGGAGAATCTGACACGCCTCCAACAACATTCTCGGAGAGTCCGAGCAACATAGCTTTGAGTGGATCGAGGTGATTTTGGTGTCATTCTTTGCTTGGTGCAAAGACGGGAAAAAGTTTGCTATTAGAAAAATAAATATGATGGTGAATGGAGTTTAATAGAATTTTGTCTATTAGATTATCTTTGATTGGCAATATGAGATAATGTATGCTAACTCTATTTTATATTTTCTGTTGAAGTAAAGATTGTGAATATTGTTTGGTTACTTGGTAGACATTTTTGTTTCGCGTGAAAACCTTTTATTCTACATCTTTTTACAATACATAAAAGAGATAAAAAATTACCAACGCTTCAATAGAAAGTCTAAAGGAAAACCCAAGTACCAACGCTTCTTTCTCCTCCTCCTTCTCCTCCTTCGTTTTCTTCTCCTTCTCCTTCTTCTCCTTCTCCTTCTCCTTCTTCTTCTCCTTCTACTCCTTCTTCGTCTTCTCTTTCTCCTCCTCCTCCTCCTCCTTCTTCTTCTTCTTCTTCTTCTTCTTCTTCTTCTTCTTCTCCTTCTCCTTCTACTCCTTCTCCTTCTTCTTCTCATTCTTCTCATTCTTCTCATTCTTCTCCTTCTCCTTCTCCTTCTTCTTCTCCTTCTCGTCCTTTTTCTCCTCCGTCTTCTCCTTCTGCCGCTCCTTCTCCTTCTACTTCTCCTTCTCTTTCTTCTTCTCCTTCTACTCCTCCTCCTCCTCCTCCTTCAGGTGACAATGATTTTGTATGGTGGTTGTAAACATATTTTAATGTAGTTTATGATGTTTTACAATGGCGAGCTGTTATGACACTATTTTTTACTATTGCTTCCTCCTCCTCCTTCAGGTGACAATGATTTTATATTGTGGTTGTGAACATATTTTAATGTAGTTTATGATATTTTATAATGGTGAGCTGTTATGACACTTTATTTTTTACTATTTCTTAAGGTTTCTTCTTCTTCTTCTTCTTAATTGCAAAATGGGCTCATTAGATTTATTGTTGTTTTGACAAATTGATGATTGGGGTTTGTTCCTGATGATATTTGGAGGTTATTTTTTAAATTTAAGCTCAGTTGGAGTAGATTTAGGTATTAAATTGTATATTGGATTGTTATGATTCGAAGAGCAAATTTCTGTTTCTGGGCAATTTGCACTTCAGGCCTATTTGGCCATAAGTGCATAAAAACATTGGTTGCACTCCAAACCTTTTGGCCTTAAGTGCATCTGAAGTGTAATTTTTTACTTCAGACTTATTGGCCTTAAGTGTAGCAAAACGTTTGTTGTACTTAAGACCTTTTGGCCTTAAGTACATCTGAAGTGTAATTTTTCATTTCAGATTTATTGGCCTTAAGTGCAGCAAAAAGTTTGTTGCAGTTCAGACCTTTTGGCCTTAAGTGCATCTGAAGTGCAATCTTTCAGTTTAAACTTATTGACCTTAAGTTCATGAAACTATTGGTTACACTTCATACCTATTTGGCCTTAAGTGCATTTGAAGTGCAAATTTTAACTTCAGACTTATTGGCCTTAAGTGAATGAAAATATTTGTTGCTCTTCAGACTTTTTGGCCTTAAGTGCATCTGAAGTGTAATTTTTCACTTCATACTTATGGGCTTTAAGTGCATCTGAAGTGCAATTTTTCACTTCAGACTTATTAGCCTTAAATGCATGAAACCATTGGTCGCACTTCAGACCTATTTGGCCTTAAGTGCATTTGAAGTGTAGTTTTTTTACTTCAGACTAATTCTTTTACTTCAAACTAGATAAGTCTGAAGTTGATCATGAAGTGGGTACGCTTGCAAATTTTTTTGCAAAGTGGGTATAGATTCAATTGTGACCCCAAAACTGGGTATAGATGTAAAAGCCCCAATGTCACAATAGCTTTCCTATTCCCATATATATACGTGTGTGTGTGTGTGTGTGTGTATATATATATATAGTCAGAAAACTTTCCCAGCCATTTTCTTCCCAATTTTTCAGTTACTATGATTATAGGGACGCGTATTTTAACACGCTGACCTTTCAAAACCATACTAATAAACATTCATGTTTCCTACTTTGGGGAAAACACTTGCCAGCAGATTTCCCCCAATGATTTTTGCACCAATGGTGGCCTATTTACGACCATTTAGCAAACATATTTCCTCCACTAGTGAAAGAAGGATTTGAGTATTTTTGTTTCAGATTTTATGGAGACCAGCACATCCTCTGGTTGCTTCAATTTCCCCTCAGATTCCACATTCCATGGATATACACCCAGAAGTTTATTTTTCACAAACGGGAAGGATTCAAAGGTATGCCTGGAGCTTGACAAGTGATTATCACATGTCTACCATTGAGCAGACTATTCCTCTGGAATCATACCATGAGGAAATCAAACTTCTCAATATCAAATCTATTAAAAAGTATAGGAAGAAGTACAATTATCTTCATTTCTGTTTTGACCTTTATGATTGTTCTATCAAGAATTACTTCTGGATGACCCAAAGATTTTACAACCATCTGCAAGCCTATCAGGTATATTTACAGGCATCACCTCGCCATAATCCCTGGGAATCACGCTTACAGTGCAGATCCGAAAGGATCCCAGTGCCATCTTCAAAATTTCTAAGTAGTAAATTCATATGTTTAACCAGTTTATGGAAAAGAATTAGTAGATCTACAGATCTATCTTCAGATTTATCATCCTTGCACTATATCAAGATAAGAATAAGAACAACCCTCAAACTTTACCATAAATAAATTGATCTGTGAGTTTTAAACTAGATCCGGCAGTACCACATAACAGTATGTTAAAAACAAGAATCACATCTTTACTTCCCCACTGGCTCTGATATCAGATGGGAAGTTTTCTGATATATTCGAGGGGACTGGGAAATGCGAAGAATGTAAGGAACAGGAAGCAAGCAATAAAATTAAACTCAGGCGGCAAAGCTGACCACATACAAACGTATGTTAACTAAAATAAGTGGCAAAGCCGACCAAATGCAAGTATGTTAAAGCAAGATTAAAACATAAAATCTGGCGGCAGAGCCATCCAGAAATGTTATTGATAATAAGAAATTAAAATAAAGATATTAAAATATTAAAACTTAAAAGTTTACAAAGGTATAAAGCTCTTAAGGCTTGAGAGATTTTAGTGAGAGAAAGTGTGTGTAGAGAAAAGTATCCGAAATTTGGGTGAAGAATCCTAAACCTGATTCGTCCAATATTAGAAACCTCTCAAGTGCAATAGGAAAAAGAAACCTTCCTATACAAAAAGTAAGTCTTCTAAATCTTTTACTAAAGATGGAAAGACTTCTACTTCCACTGGCAAATGTTTCAATTGCAGAAAGCCAGGCCACGTCGCCAAGTTTTGTACAGTCTCTCAAAAGATCAAGAGCCTACAACTTGACGAACCTACTCTAAACAAAATATAAAAATTAGTTGTTGAATTAAGTGAATCTTCGGATGTTACAGATAATGAATATGTCCGATGATGAGCAATTTAACAACATACTAGAAGATGATTTAGATTCATCCTCTACATCTTCAGGGGAGTCTGACCAGGATGACCTCCCTCCGATCAGTGTTCTCACAAAAGAACAAAATCTTCTTCTTGAAGTGATTGGTGATCTTCAAGATCCTGAGCTTAAAAGGGATTATTTAGGAAAATTTAAGACAATCCTTAATAAGCCTTCAACATCTTCATCTTCAACTCTTCAAAATCATCCCCAGGTAGCTAATACCTACAACATTACTGATATTCTGAAGAGGCTTCCCTCTGATAGTCCTAAGGTCTCAAAAGTGACCATCTCAGATCTTCAATCTGAGATAGCACACCTAAAAGAAGAAATTAGAGAAATAAAAGCTAGACAAGAACTTGATAGACTTGTCCTTCAACAATTGTCTGATGAGCCACAAAAGCTCAAGAGGTTGTGCAGGCAGTTTCAACCTCTGACCAAGACGATGATGAAATAGAATCCTTCTTAGGACATCTTTCTTCTATCAGGATTCAGAAGTACCACGTACGGGTAACTCTCATCGTTAGCAAGTCTTTTGTCTGGACTGGTATAACTTTATTCGACACTGGTGCAGACAAAAACTGCATCCAAGAAGGTGTCATTCCAACTAAGTTTTTCGTAAAAACCAAAAAATGCCTAAGGGCCGTCAATGGTGAAAAACTTAAAATCACTTACAAACTTCCTTCTGTAAAAGGTCACAACATCTCTATAAGAACCAAACTGGTACATCCAGACTCCGTTTTTATTAGTAAAAGACCTTTCCATAAGCCTCCAACTTACGAAATCATACGTTCTTTACAAAATAAAGAAAAGCAAATTATGTTTTTAAAAGAAGAAGTAGCTTTTCAAAGAATATAGAAACAACTAACTGATTCTGTATTCTCTTCTAAAATTAAAAGTTTAGAAGCTAGAATTCAACAGGAGCTTTGTTCCTATCTGCCTATGGCATTTTGGAGACGAAAACGACACATTGTTGGGCTTCCTTACGAGCCTGACTTTGATGAGAAAAATATTCCAACTAAAGCCCGGCCCATTCAAATGAACCACGAGCTTACAATGCATTGTCAAAAAAGAGATCAATGATCTATTAGACAAGAAGATAATTTCCCTGGAGTTGTGCGGCATTTTATGTCAACAAAAACTCCAAAATTGAGGGGGGAGTCCCTCGTTTGATTATCAACTACAAGCCTCTTAACGCATCACTTAGATGGATTAGGTATCCTATTCCTAACAAGAAGGATCTATTACAAAGAGTCCATGCTGCCACAATTTTCTCTAAATTTGATCTAAAATCTGAATTTTGGCAAACACAAATTGACCTAAAAGACAGGTACAAGACTACTTTCACGGTCCCTTTCTGACAATATGAATGGAATGTAATGCCGTTTGTGTCACGACCCAAATTTTCTACCTCTCGGGAGTCGTGATGACGCCTACTAGAGAAAGCTAGGCAAGCAATCAACCGAATTATTTACCGCGTTTTCATTCGAAACCAATTCAGCTAAAACCAACCATAAATAAACAACACAATTTAACGAGCAAAATGCATAGAATATTTCAAATAAAAATCTCTTTTACAAACTACCCAAGATCTGGTGTCACAGTTTCACAGACTGTCTAAGAGTTTCTACAAATAAGGTTCTGAAAGAAATAACAAAATACTGTCTCCGAACTACGTGGAAGAAGCAGGTAAGGGAAATGGACAGGGGACGCCAAGATCTACGAATGTCTGCAGTACTACCTTGGGTCGCCTAATGATCACAAAGCTAGAAGCTATCTACTGTCCGAAACCTGCGGCACCGGGATCTGCACAAAAGAGTGCAGAGTGTAGTATCAGCACAACCGACCCCATGTGCTGGTAATTGCCTGGCCTAACCCCAGCGAGGTAGTGACGAGGCTAGGACTAGACTCCAGATAAACCTGTTTAGTTATAAACATATATGTATCTACAGCAGAAAACTAGGAATACATAAACATTTAAACGGGGAAAAGAAAACATACATTGCAATAACAGACAAATAAAGCGAAACGAATCATCAACAATTAAGAAGGAAAACTGCAATTTAGCCTTTAACACAATGAGATGAAATACAAGCCACCTTCACCTCCCGTAACCTCTTGTTGCAGGCGTGCAACCCGTTCCCACTTACAGTAACCTCTTGTGGCAAGCGTGCCACCCGCTCCCACATACATCACATCCTGTGGCAGGCGTGCCACCTGCTCCCAGTTACAATATATACCGTGGTAGGCGTACCACCCGCTCCCATTCACAGTATATCCTGTGGTAGGCGTACCACCCGCTCCCATTCACAATATATCTCGTGGCAGGCGTGCCACCCGCTCCCACTTACAATACCACAACAATCACAAGAAGTCCCGGCATGGGGACGAGGCAACATAACAACTTCCCAATGAGGGGATAAACAACATCAAACAATCATCCTGGCCAGGGGAAATCAGCTATAACCAAACCATATTCGACTCCTATTTAGCTCAATCAATGTTAGTACTCCATTACAGTCGAAGTTCTACATTAACCTCCCAACCCAACTATCATTTCATTAAACCTAGACAGGACGCTGCTATTGTGACACCGGATCCCTTAAACTCCTAACGAGCTCCTAAGACACTACCCATGGCTTAGACACTGAACCCCTTTTTGACTTCTAACAATTCCTTATTCACTATTCCTTCTAACAATCTAAATTATGCCGAATAGGAGTTTCATAAGCCTATAATCAAGAGGAACAATTGCAATGATAAATTCCTGTGGTAGGTGTACCACCCGCCCTCATTTTACGATATCTCGTGGCAGGCGTGCCACCCGCTCCCACTTATATCACAACAATATCACAAATAATATTCAGAAAATTAGAACAATAGTTGCACCACAATTATTAATAAACGACCCACGGTCATGCTCGACACCAATGTATAGGTACTCGTCACCATACCTATACGTTGTTCTCAACAAGAAGCAATTTAACAATTAACAAATGATATCTAGTCCCTCAAGCTAAGATTAGGACAACCACTTACCTCGCTTTGCTTCTAAATTCTAGGTTTCCAATGCATTCAAATCTCTGCAACAATCAAAGCCACCAACCTTCGAGCCTCAAACTCATCTTAGATTTCTAGTACTGCTCCACCACGAAATCGTCAGCAATTTGTGCTGGGGTTTTGGGGTTAGAAAGTGGGAAATTTCGTAACTGATGTTGGGGTGTTGAAAGGATGATTTCACGGTTGTTTTTCAGTGTAATTGGGGTTGTTTTTAGACGATTTCTTAGCTGGGTTTTGGTGAGCGTAAATGGGGAAAGTTGGGTTGGTAATTGGAGGTTGATAGCTATGTGATTGAGGTGTTTTTCATGGAATTTGGGGTTGTTTACAATGTGATTTGCTATGGTTTGAAGGTGGTTTGGTGATTTTTACATAGAAAGTATCGAAAATAAGAGGGTTTTCGCGTGTTAGGGTTATGGGTCCTTATTTATAGTGGGTCAAAAATCGGAATGAAAATAAGTTGCCAGATGCCAGAATGCGATCGCATTTCTGGTCGCAGAACACATATGCGGTCCGCATTTGGGCCGCATTTCTGACACAATATTTGGCCCACAACTCTGTTTCACTCTGCGATCCTATTGTCAAATTTGCGGTTCGCATTTCGAAAATGCGTTTCGCATTTCGAAAATGCGGTCCGCATTCTCGTCGCATTTTCGACGAAAGGTTTGCCCGGTTTTTCTGTTTCACTATGCGATCCAGGAAGTGAAATTTGCGGTCCGCATTTCCAGTATGCGATCGCATACTGACCGCAAATCCTGACCTGGTTCTATACCCAGGTTTCTGCTTTACTTTGCGATGCATATGTGAGATATGCGGTTCGCATATATGAAATGTGATCGCATTTCTTGCATTTCTCAATTTTTCGAACTCTTTTCTTAATTTATTCAAATTCTTATACCTCATACCCGGCAAGAATATTAAAATTGCACAATTACAAAGGGGAATTTGCACTTAAGGCAACCAAGTCTAAAGAATTAGCATCACATTTGTTTCTACGATACATCGGGCCGTTACAGTTTATGATATCGTCCCACCGAGATAGGTTAATCTAGGCTACAGACTTTTAATAATTTTTACTACTATTTGAGAGAACCGAATTGATGAAAGGTGAGTGAAGTTTTAAAACTTGTTAATTACAAAACAAACAATTTCCGAAAGATTCACAATTTAAAAAGAGTTGGGAATCGTTGAATTCATTTGATAATATTATTACAATAAAATCTCAATTTTTAGATGTATTTCTCTAAAGAATAATTATATTGCTAATACAATTATAATTGCTCACTAAGAAAAAGTCAATTAATAGCACTCTGTGAGGTTATGTAATTAATTGAGTTTAAACTAGTGACAATCAAACCGAAATATTTTCTTGCTTGAATTATGCTAAAAGGTAGTAAAAACTTTGTGAGAATATTTTTACTAAAAATCAGTAATCTTGCCTACAACAATGCCTATGTGAGAAATAATACTAAGACAAACTAGAATACAGATTTGAAATAAGAGTTTTACAAAAAATTCTTCTCACTCTACTTTTTATTCATTGGTTATTATATATTAATTTTATTCCGTGAGAATTACAAAATTAATATAAGAATAACTTAAATAAAATATATAGAAGTGATAATAATGATTAATTAGAAACCATTATTTCAGCAGAGTATGAATTATAAAAAAAAAATTTCAAGCCAAGAATCTATTAAAACTGAAATAATATTATCAAAATATTTATCAAGCTTCATCAACTATCCCAACAAACGAGATTATTCCATTATGGAGTATTTAAATCTCACAACAAAAAGAAATTCTAGAATATTACCAATACTCTTAGAAAATCCAAAAACTTACAAGAAGAAAATAAAATAGTTAAAGAAAGAAGTTAAGACCAACGTTCAGAGAAAAGTTGTTCTCTTCCTACGTCTCTCCCTTTCGATGCCAAATTTGCATTCTATTTATAGAAAAGTCTTGCAGGCATTAAATGATTAGATGTGTCCAAGACTAAGAGATTGAACACGTCTGAGGATATGAGCTTGGACACGTATGAGGATACGAGCTTGGACACATATGAAGATATGACCTTGGACACGTCTAAGATAGGAGTTTGGATACGTCGAAGGATGTGGGCTAGAACACGTCGAAACTTTAATTATATGCTTCCATCTTGCCATTTCAATTCTTATGCTTGCCATAGCAGACTTTCATCGGGCATTCTGTCTTTTCCTTCTGTTATTTATAATCTTTTTTCTTCTACTTTTTTTCTGTAAAAATAGTTAGAAAGATGCAAAATTCAAAATATAATTTAAGTATATTATTTAAAGTAGGAATTAAAAGTATACAATGAGCAAATATTTTATACTCATCAAATTTCCCCATGCTTGAACTATTACTCGTCCTCGAGGAGAATAACTTTATTAGTAATTATTGTTTCTTGTAATGTAGAAAATTGAAAAAATAAAAATTCACATAAAGTTCAACGCCAATAACTTTTTCAAGTTCACCAAATCTTTACCTAGTTTCTGCTTCTGCTTTTATTTGGCAAAAGAAATTTTGCATTTCGTATTCCTGATGAATCTTTTGAGATTGATAACTTTATGATCACAACTCTTGAGTTTCTCAGTCTCCACTAATATACGATCAACACTGATTTCTAAAATCTTCTTAGGACTTTTTTGGTCTTGTAATATTTGGCTTAATGCTGGTAAGGGTAAAAGATAAATTTATAGTGACTTGTTCTTTCTAGCTTATCATTAGAGTTGATTATTTTGTCAACCAAGAATTTATTTCACAAGCTTATATACATTATTCTTCACTTTCTTTTGTATGAGACATTCATATATACATGAAGCACACTTCTTCAGAACATCTATTTATTTGTTATTTTTTTCATAATTCTTCATCCCTTGCTTTAATAACCATTTCTACTCAATTATAGATAGCTGGAAAGAGTAAGAATATTACTTTTTCTGTTCTTTCTTACTTTTTTTTTATTTTTTATTATAGTGAATCAATGAAATTGAAGGCTCAATTTTGGGTGCTAAAAGGATATATATGTACACTTTTTTTTCTTTTTGTAATAAAGGCTAAAATGTTAAACAAAGAAAGCCTAATTTTAAAAATTAATGTTGTCTGAAATTTCGCCTTGATAGACATTTGGGGCAAGGTCTACCTAAATTATATTGATTCTACCTGTTTGTGATCATAATGCTTCGCAATTTCAATAATTTCTCATATTTGGAGATACTCATCCTTTGCCTTCATAAAAACAAAAACCACAAACTTGGAAGTTAGAGGGCATAAATTAAAAAAATTATGTTTGAAGGTTGTAAAATTTTATCTTAACACTTTAAAACCGGACAAGAGCAATACTTACGAATAAAGGATAATTATAAACTAAAGAAAATTAGTTGTGCATATATAAATATATTAGAAGCTCCTTTCTATAATTTTTTAAGACTGAAAATAAGAATATATACATATAAATAAAATAATTATTTTGACTTTCAAATTTACAATCACAGAAGAAAACTTGAAAGAAATTGTGCCCAAACATGTTCCATGTGTAATGGATTGAACTAATTTAACACTTTAACAGTCATAAAGTGATGGTCATGAATATAAGCCAGAAAATTTACTTGTGCTAACATTAGAATTGAATTATTAAATGGCTAATCAATCTGTTACTTAGGTATACCGATCACCATGGAGTTACTCCTGTGTATGTGACACAGTTTTTGTAGAGGCCTTCATGAGATGTTATGGTTGTACAATAACCTGGATATTGACCAGATTAATTGGTTAAGCATTTAATTACCAAATCTGTATCGGACTTATGAGGCTCCATTGCTTCACCCTTAATGGCTACAGGTAGGTTATCATAGTTCTGAGTTTACCGTCGTCAACTCGACTTATTAATTTTGAGATTCATCAGTCTATCAAAGTGACCGACGGATTTTTCTCAAAATGTCCTCCAAAGTACATTTTTAGCATGTGACCGTTTACCTTAAACTTGTCTCCTCCATTATTCTGCTGAATTTTAATTGTACCGTATGGAGTTACATCTGTAACATTGTAAGGACCTGTCCGTCTGGATTTTAACTTTCCTGGGAATAGCCTGAGTCGGCTATTGTAATGAAGTACTTCATCTCCAACTTTAAAACTTTTATGTCGGATCATATTGTCATGCCAAATTATTATCTTTTCTTTGAAAATTCTTGCATTTTCATAAGCTACTAATCTCAGTTTTTCCAATTCATTCACTTAAACAAAAATCTATTTTTACCAATGGAGGTCAGATCAAAATTCAGTGCTTTTAGTGCCCAATAAGCTTTATGTTCTAATTCAAGGGGCAAGTGACAAGCTTTTCCAAAGACTAATCTATATGGGGATGTTCCAATTGGAATTTTAAATGTTGTTCAGTATGCCCATAATGTATCATCTAATTTTAAAGCACAATCTTTTCTTAAGATTCCAACCGTTTTTTCAAGAATTCTTTTTAGCTCGCGGTTGGATACCTCAACTTTCCTTGAGTTTGAGCATGATATGGTGTTCCTGTTTTGTGAGTCACACCATATTTTGATAGCAAAGCAGAAAATTATCTATTCATGAAATGAGTGTCTTGGTCATTAATTATGACTCATGGTGTGTCAAATCTTGTAAAAATATTTTTCTAATAAAATTGCACAATGTACGCGCATCATTCTTCCTTGTGGGGATAACTTCAACTCATCTTGATACGTAATCCACAGCCACAAGGATATATTCAAAAGAGTGAGAAGAAGGAAAAGGTCACGTGAAATCTATTCCCCAAACATCAAATATTTTACATACCTATATTGATTGCAATGGCATCTCATCTCTCTTAGTGATATTACCTATTATCTGACACCTGTCACATTGTGCAACATATGCTCAAGCATCTTTAAAAGTGTCAGCCAAAAAAATCCGGCTTCTAAAACTTTAAAAGCTGTTCGATTTGCTGCATAATGGCCTCCAATTACTCTATCATGGTAGTGAGACAAAATCTTGTTCATCTCTTCTTCAGGTACACACCTTCTAATAATATTATATGCACAATTTTTAAACAAGTAAGGTTCATTCCATAGATAATACTATGCATCAATTATAAGTTTTTTTCTTTGTTGGTAAGAGAGATCTTGGGGGTATCCACTTTCCAATCTAGTTCGCGATATCTGCAAACCAGGGTGGTTGAGTCATAACTGTGTCTACTGAAAAAATATGTTCATCAGGAAACTCTTCTTTTATCTCAGGACACTCACGGAGAGGATTTTCTAATCTAGACAAATGATCAGCTACCTGGATCTCTGTCCCCTTTTTATCTTTTATCTCAAGGTCAAATTCTTGTAATAGTAAAATCCATCTTAACAATCTAGGTCGAGCATCTTTCTTTGATAAGAGGTATTTTAAAGTTGCATGGTCAGTAAAAACAGTGACATTGGTTCCTATCAAATAAGATAAAAACTTATCAAAAGCAAATACTACTGCTAGTAACTCTTTCTGTTGTGGCATAATTTAGTTGAGCCTCATTCATTATTTTACTAGCATAGTAAATGGGACGAATGATCTTATCCTTCTCTTGCGTAAAACAATTCCAACTGCTGTATCACTAGCATCACACATGACTTGAAAAAGCCAATTCCAGTCTAGGGACACAACAACAGGGCAGTTGATAATTTTTCCTTAAGGGTCTCAAATACTTTCAAAAAATCACCTGAAAAATCAAACTTAATATCTTTTATCAAAAGGCTAGTCAGTGATTTTGAAATCTTCAAAAAGTCTTTTATGAACCATCTATAAAAACCTGCATGACCTAGAAATCTTCTAGTGCCTTTAACAGTTCTAGGAGGGGTAATCCTGCTATAAGATCAATTTTAGCCTTATCAACTTCTATCCCGTTAGTAATGATTTTATGTCCTAAAACAATTCCCTCAGTAACCATAAAATGATATTTTTTCCAATTAAGAATCAAGTTTGTCTCTTCACATCTCTTAAGAACTAAGGTCAAATGATGAAGATAATCTTCAAATGTTTTGCCAAAAAGTGTAAAATCATCCATAAAAATGTCAAGAAACTTTTCAGTCATGTCAGAAAAAATTACTGACATACAATGTTAAAATGTAGCAGGGGCGTTGCACAGACCAAATGGCATTCTCCTATAGGCATATGTTTCATGAGGACATGTAAAAGTTGTCTTATCTTGATCTTCTAGTGCAATTGGTATCTGGTTATACCCTGAATAACCATCAAGAAAAAAGTAAAAAATCATATCCTGCAATTCTTTCTAACATTTGATCAATAAATGGAAAAAGAAAATGATATTTTCTAGTAGCATCATTGAGACATTTGTAATCAATATAGACTCTCCATCCTATGATGGTCCTGATAGGTATGTGTTCATTACTTTAATTTTTTATTACAATCATACCTCCTTTCTTTGGAACTACCTGAATAGGGCTTACCCAAGGGCTGTCTGAAATTGGTAAATGATACCTGCCGCTAAAAGCTTTACAATCTCTTTTTTTCACCACTTCCTGCATTGCTGGATTCAATCTCCTTTGGGGCTGGATTATTGTCTTGTAGCTGTCCTCCATAAGGATTCTGTGCGTACAAACAACTAGATTAATGCCTTTGATATCTTCTACAGTCCATCCCAAGGCTCCTTTGTGTGCTTTCAATACTTCAATTAGTTTTTCTTCTTGTCCTGTTAGTAAGAGAAGATGAAATAATTAGTGAAAATAATTCTTCCTCAAGATGAATATATTTTAAATGAGATGGGAGAATTTTGAGTTCAATTTTTGGTTGAATTTGTTCGGGTTGCATCTCCTCATTTTTAAAATCTTTTTCTAATATTTCAACTTCTCTTCTGATGATAGGACCACCATCCTGTGTGGTGCCAGATTTGGCCGAACATCTTTCCATTGAGTCAGGAATTAATTAATCATCTTTGAATTCATCTGTAAGATAACTAATCATGTCAATTGAAAAACACGAAGATGATGCCTCATCTCCTGAAAAACTTAGTATCTTTTGCATATAAAAAATGACTCTTTCTTCATCAACCCTCAAAATTAGTTGTCCTTGATGGATATCTATGATTGCTCTACCTGTAGTCTACCCAAAATTATCGGTTCATCATGACATTCCTTCATTTAAAGTACTATGAAATCCATAGGAAAAACAAACATATCTACTCTTACAAGTACATTTTTAATTATTCCCTTAGGTGTCTTAGTACTTTGATCTGCAAACTGAAGAGAAACACAGATATCTTTCATTTCACTGAAATTCAATTTTCTAAAGATAGAAAATGGCATCAAATTTATTGAAGCTCCAGAATCACAAAGTGATTTTTCAAAATATACTCCTCTTAAAGTGCATGGAATTGTAAAATTGCCCGGGTCACCAAGTTTTTGTGGTAGCTTATTTTGAAATATAGCACTACATTTTTCAGTAAGCATTACCACAAAAACATCTTCCAATTTTCTTTTGCTTGACAAAATCATTTTTAAAAATTTGGCATATTAAGGCATTTGCAATAAAGCATCAGTGAACGGAATATTGATGTGAACCTATTTAAAAATCTCCAAAAATTTTGCAAATTGACTATTAAGCTTTTCTCTTTTTATTTTTTTGTGGAAAAGGAATTGTCACAGGGAGAGGAGTCAATTTTTCAATATTCTTTTCTTCTTTATTCTTGACTTCTTTATCCTCTGATGGTTTAGATGGTTTTTCAACATTCTTACCATTGTCTACCTGCTGTTCTGGTTGGTTCTTTTCTTTTCTGTCTCCATAAGGTTCATCGAGTTCCTTACCTGACCGTAAGGTGATGGCCTTAAGGTGCTCTTTTGGATATTTATCTATATTGCTTGGTAAGGACCCTAAATCTCAAGAGCTGCCAGCTGGCTCAATTGAATTTTCAGATTTTTGAGGGATGAATTTTCGCTCTCCATCTTTTCATCAGTGACCTTAATACTTATACAAAAGCTCATCAAGACTAGGATGGGCTTGTTGAGGCCTTTACTGATATAGAGTTGCTTGCTGATAAGGTCTGAAGTTTGATTGACCACAGTTTGGATTCTGGTATCCAGATGGACCCTGTATTTGTTGCTTCTGGAAGCTTTGAGAGTTCTCAACACCATTTGGATTGCTCCATTGAAAACCTGGATGTTTCTGTGCTATTGGACTTCCAAAAGGATACTGATTGTAACCGATGACATTGACATGTTCATGATTGTGATTGGTTGTTTGACATTCATGGTTCCGATGGTTTCCTCACACATATCACAAGCCTCAGACTGGCTTGGTTGTTGAGTATTCACCTAAAGATTCAAACTTTTGTGCCAAAGAAACAATTTGTTGTGTTGGCGTATTTAAAGCGTTTGCCTGATTTACTATACCAGCCTTCTTGATGATTACACGCTTAGATGGAAATTGGATGGCATTCTAAAAAATTTCATTGAATAATAGCAACGCTTCCTCTATGGTTTTCTCATTACAGAACCTCTTGCAGCTGCATCTATCACATTTCTAGAAGAGGGTTTTAACCCGTGATAGAAAATGTACAACTACATATGTTCAGGAATATCATGATGTGGACATTTTCCTAACATTGCCTTTAATCTTTCCCAAGCATGATATACTAACTCAGTGTCAGTCTGCAAGAAATTAGATATGTCTTGTATTAACTTTGTGGTTTTAGCAGGGTAGAAATATTTGTCTAAAAATTTTTGAGTCATCTGATCCCATGTTATAATAGATCCTTGAGGCAAACTTTGCAACTAAGTCTTGGTGTCTCCTTTTAAAGAAAAAGGAAATAACCTTAACTTGATTGCTTCAGGAGATACTCCATTATACTTAGCAGTTTCAATAAGTTCCAGAAAATCAATTAAATGACTGTGTGGATCTTCACTTGAATCTCCAGTGAAGATACAAGATTGTTGAATTTTGTGTCACGACCCAAAATCCAACTAGTCGTGATGACCTAACAAACCCGCTAGGTAAGCCAATTAACAACTGTCCAATTCTAATGAAATTTAATAAGACAATTAAGTGAAAGAAAATATCTGAATCTTATATATTCCTCAAGGACTGGTAGCACAAATCATAAGTGTCTAAGATTTAGAAGTTACAAAGGAAGTACATCATCTGTTTGAATATACATGAACAGATCTTTCATAAGTCTAGAGCTACCATGAACAAGAGGCAGCTCCAACCGGAACGCCGGTACATCTTCAAATCCAGCTCCCATCGAACACAACAACGTCATCATCCAACATCTGCACGCAAGGTGCAGAAGTGTAGTATGAGTACAACCGACCCCATGTACTCAATAAGTAACAAACCTAACCTTAGGTTGAAAGTAGCGACGAGTTGGAATAGAGATTGGTGTCCAACACCAACAGCCAACAACAGTTCATAACAACATAATAATAATGGTACAAGAAACATACTCAGATATAAGATGCTCATCTCATTCACAGTTCCGAAAAAATAGGCACGATTTTCAAGTATATCAGCGAAAACCCAATTCTTGTATCGAAATCACCAAAATAAGAGTAGGTTTGTAAAATTGTGATTTTTCCCCAAAACTTTTCAACAATAAATAAGATGTTTCATTTTTCAGATAGCATGAGGAAAGTAGATCTTTATGCCTACATGGCACTATGCAGGTGAAATCATGAATGTCATAAAAATCGGGTAGCTAAAAAAAATGCGTCTCAATGCATGTATCTCAAGTACTCATGTCAAATGCAATGTATCTCAGTGATGAACTCATGTTCTCACACTTTCAGAGTACTCAATCTCACTGTCTCACACTTTTCACTCATCATGCTCAATCAGTCGACATGCTCAGTCACTCAGTACTGTATAAGGCCAATCCAGCCCAAGGGAAGATCCAACTCCAAATAATAATGATTCGGGCAAGATCCATGCCCAGTGAAGATCCATCCCTCAGTATAAATCAACTGCGCTCACTAGGGGCGGTGTACAGACTCCGAAGGAGCTCCTTCAGCCCAAGCGCTATAATAAGCCAGATCCAGGAATAAATTAATAAAGTTGCTGCCGCGTGTAGCCCGATTTCATAAATATCACTCACAATCAGACCCTCGGTCTCACTCAGTCATCAAACTCTCTAGTCTCTCGGGCTCACAATGACATGAAATTAACCCAAAAATGATGATATTATGTATCAATAAATAGCAACAGAGACTGAGATATGATATGCAATGAATAAATATGACTGAGTACGAAACTTAAATTTAAACATATAATACAACAACAGAAATGACCTCAGTGGCTCCTAATAATACCAACATATGCCGAAGCATGATTTCTAGCATGAATTATAGCTCAGGTGTTCTAACACATAGAGTACAGTGAAAATATCGAGAGAAGATACCTACACAGTTCCATGGAATCGACTAAATCACAATTCACACAGTGCACGCCCACACGCCCGTCACTTAACATACACGTCACCTCAACATCAAGCATGTAACATGCAATTCGGGGTTTCATACCCTCAACACTAAGTTAAGAAGTGTTACTTACCTCGAACAAGCCAAATCTAATACCGAGCAACACAAACGATGCTCCAAAATGCTATCCTGCGCGTACGGACCTTTGAACGGCTCAAAACTAGCCAAAAGAAACTCAAATACATCAAATAATGCCAAAGGGAACAAACCCAATCGACAAAGGTCGAATCTTTAATCAAAATCCCGAAATCAGCCATACTAGTTTCACCCAAATCCGACTCCGAATCAATGTTCAAAACTCAAAAATTCACTCTATGAAACATTGGACAAAAACACCTAATTTCTCTTTACAATTCACAATCCAATTATCAAAAACGAAAATAGATTCACGAAATATAACCAAAACCAAGTAGAGAATATTTATCCCAATTCATATGGTGAAAATCGCCTCAAAAATTGCCCAAATCCAAGCACCCCAACTCAAAATATGACCAAATGAACAAACCCTCGATATTAAATATTTTTTGTCTAGCTGTTCTGCCTTGTTTTATATGCCAAACGATCATGAAACTCACTTCTTCTTTTTTTGTTTAAATTAGTTGTTTATTGATAGCTTAGCAAAAATTTACAAGAGAGTGGGACATGAACCTTACCTCACCAAAAAAGTACATGTATCTAATCATTCTAAATTGTTGACTATAGATACCTTGATAGTAAGTGAGTCCTATACAGAAAAGATGTTTTATAGGATCTAGGTCGTTTGTACATAAATTGTCGTGGATGTATATTATGCTAAGCCTCTGGGGGGTGATGTTTTTATAGGTAGAAGGTGATTGAAGCAATTGTAATAGAATGAGCACCGGTAGTGCTAATACCACACAAAACAATTGCGCCAATGACCAACCCCTATAAGAAGCATCCCCTGTTGATATGTGTACCAACTCCAGTTGATGCAAATTTGCGTTGCTGGGAGGTCTTTGTGTGGATATTTCAGATTGTGCAGCTGATCTGTTGCTTCCTTCTCCAATTTTTTTGCTTTCCTTTGTTGCCTTGTATTGTTGAGATTTGAGTTTCGTTGTTTTCATTGATGTACGATCTGGCCCTGGGTTCTTGCTGCCTGCCGGGATTAGGGAAGCTGACTGTTGGTTCAAGGCATTGCTGTGTTGTTGCCGATATCTTTTTTTCCTGCTCTTGTGGTGTGCAGACCTTGTTCTTACATTAGTTTGCTGCCAAATGCTTCTTGTAAGGGAGTTTGCGATCAGGTGTTTGCTCCAGCGTCTGCTCTTTGTGTCTAGCTGATTAGTTGGACCTCGATGATTGCCATGTCTCTCTGATGTTACTGTTTTCTGCAGAGATAAAATTACAGAAATGAGATGTGTGAAAGGAGATATGTGAGATAGCAATGCCTTGTGAAATTCACTTTGACATGAAACTCACTTTGATGCCTCAAATGGATTCCTTGTGAAATTTAAGTCAAGTTAGGCGTTTGAATCATCCAATTTGGCCTTAATATGAGGGATATATGATGTTCTAAAGTTTTAAATGAAGTCTAGAAATTTAAGGGATTAAAAATGACATTTTCGTAATTATTTTACACCAGAAATCAGCAACGAAAGAATTTTCGTTTTAGCATCCAAAACTCATTCGGAACCTCCTGGACACAAACCATATATGCGTTTCAATCATAAAACACGCTACAAACATGCTCGCGCACTGAAAACACCGAAAAGAGATCATCTTGACCCGATATTGACCGTGGTCAAACTCCAAGTCCTTAACTTAACTAGTTTCTCAACCAATAACCAAAAACACACCCGAGCCCCTCGGGATCCCATTCAATCATACCAACAAGTCTTGAAACACGATACGAACTTATTCGAAGCTTCAAATTACACCAAACAACATAAAAATCACGAATCATACCTCAAATCAAACTTAATAAACTTTTGAATTTTTAACTTCCAAAACTCGTGTCGAACCATATCAAATCAACTTGGAATGACCTCAAATTTTGCACACAAGTTTCAAATGACATAACGGAGCTATTCCAACTCCCGAAATAAAAATCCAAACCCGATATCACCAAAACTCTAAATTGCCAATTTCGCCAATTAATGCTAGAACCTTCAAGAAACAACCAAATGCAAGTTCGAGCATACGCCCAAGTCCAAAATCATCATCCGGACCTAACGAAACCATCAAAACTCTGATCCCGGATCAAATATACAAAAGTCAAACTTGGTCAACTCTTCCAACTTAAAACTTCAATCATGAAGTTCAATCTTCCAAATCGATTCCGAACAACCTGAAAATTAAAACCGACGATTCACACAAGTCATAATACATCATATGGAGATACTCATGCCCTCAAACTACCGAGAAAAGTGAAAATGCTCAAAACGACCGGTCGGGTCGTTACATTCTCCCTCACTTAAACATGTGTTCGTTCTCCAATGTGCCAAGAGTCGGACAAGCCCATCAATCCGCCGTGTAACCTTACCATGCACATAACCGTGGTGATCCTACATCGCCCTAATCCATATAAGCCTGACAACAGAATATAACTGAAGATCATTACTCCAACCTTGGACCGTAAACTTTAGAATCCAATTTTGACATCCAGAATTTCTTACAATACCCGAATCTCGCACCTACACACTATATAAGTCTGAACAAGCTGTATCGAGCCATAACCATAACCCAAGATATAATCACATGATGCACCACATAACTCAGATGCTTACAGCAATAACTTTTGACCACAGCAGCTGCTCAAAACACACCTAATACCGATAATGAACCTTATATCAAGCAAAACCTCATTATAAAACCTTTGTACACTGCCAATGATGAAAGAAACACGCAGAAACTATTAACCACTCATCATACCAACAAGTCATGGAGCCCTCTCTCGTCCAATCAGAACCAAAGCCAAATCCTAAGACGACTCCCGATATTATTCCTCCAAACACACTGTAATAAATCTGATAGCACCCATTCTAGGTCCGACGACCTCATCTTATCAAATACAGTCACCTTATTGCATGCCACACCAATACAACCTTAAGCCACAAACCGTGCAATCTGTGCACCAATATGCAACAATTAATTGTACTCAAACATAGAAAATGACTCAAATGAGAGAACCGTCCCACAAGCTCAACAAGTACCACCACAACGCTATGCTAAGAACCCATCACACATCGTAGAATCAAAACACACAAATCAATCACAAAGGATCATATCCCGACATACCCCAGCTACAATGTGTGACCCCATCCAAACACTGGTCCATATGAAATACCTCCAGCCAAAATGCTCAAAATCAACGACCACGCGTAATTCGACATCCATTACCAAGGTGCATGACCATAATCACGGAGGAAACAATAACACAATACCACAAACTGGAAAGAACATCACCAAATGCGCAATCAATCATTCAACCCCTAATACCCATCTCATTCGAATTTCGTTATAAGGCCCAAATAGAATCACACCATGTGTGCATATAACCAATAGATCACAACCCCTCATAGCATAGAAGAGTAACTCATAGAACATATCAGAAAACGAACAAGCTCTACATTAACCTACTAACTCACCCCTCAACACTAACTATGCTGAGTCAACAAATTCGGCCAGATGTAGGATATGCTTCCTCATTAGGCCTACCAATGGGCCGCGAATCAACTCTGGTCATCCACAAATAGATAAATAACCTCCATAGTCCTCAATGATCTAACATAACATGTACTACCATCTTGCTAACTTTGGCCACATCTTCACATTCCACAACCACGAAAAAATTTGCTTATGAGAACTCCCGGTTTCCAAATCCGTAAAACACACCAGTCACCATATCTGATCCCAACTCCACCGCCCGAATGACTAACACATCTCTCATACATAATAACCTCCCTGAGAAATACTTCTATAACTCTTCCATGCCACATAGCAAAATCTTAACATCAGCAGTGGATCAGCCAGGCGAGTCGCAATACTCATGAAGCATCCGTAAGTCAAAACTCAGTGCGCCTTCTGAATATACACTCTCCTCAGGCAATACCAAGTAGTAGTAGCATTTATCTAGGCATATGAAACCATCCATGCCGTCTAAGAATTCATGAACTTCCCTTAAAACTGAACCATGACCTTGCATATGCAAATCTCAATCCTACACAACACACCGCATCTATCATGCCATTAAATGAAAAGTACGAGAATCTCATAATCAATCTCTGAGTCACCAGCAGAACGCAAGAGAAAATCACAATACACAACATGCTTCTCACGCCTGTAGGAAATATCTATCTCAAACTGTGGTAGAAACAATTGAGAACTCTTCGAAACCCATTAACACATAACTAAGCCATCAGAACTGAACCTCTCTAACTCAACCAAGCCGCGCAAGTCGCCCAACTCTAGAGTATTGCCACCAATCACATGTAGAGACGCACCACATCATAAGAACCAAAAGGACCGAGCATACCATCACCATATTGATCAAAGCTACTACCAAGTTGTCCTGTTTCCTCCGAGTTTCTTCTGAATTGCCTTCAAGTTAATACTAATCCTTGCTAGAACAGTACGATCCCTAACCAAAACTCGCCCCACGAATCCTAGCATAGAGCCACACCGCCCTAATGCTCATAAGCCGCTGAATTCCCTCTTAAATACCCAAAAGTGCCACAACCGAGATACCCATTCTGAAGAGACCTTATGTGAGTTTAAAGTTGTTTCCTTCACCCTAATGATACCGAAATGTAAGATCCATAATGACCTAGAAATACCGCGAGTCCCGATACCATCCAATGTAAATCTCAGATCCTAGCCATATGCCAATAAAAAATAAACTCACAATTGCTACGCATAAATCTTGAATCCATTAGAGCTTTCTCGAGAGTCATACATTTTGCCCAAATTTCAATTGGGCCACCCAAATGGGCTGAATGACCTGTGCCTGATTAGCACGACGCCACCCAAAGAAGTAACCCCACCTTAACGCAACCAAGCAAATTCCTACTCCATGCACACTACATCCGTGACGAATAACAACTAAAATTATTCCATGATTTCCATATACCCATAAAGTGTAAAATACCATGTATCCTGAAATTCCCTTACTCGAGTCATCCTTGGTCTCAACCTTTGCTAGTCATAATTAATTCACAAGTATGCCTCAAACCGAACTAGTACAACACATAACCATGCAATCAAATCGTCAATAGCAGACTCCCCCACTTGGCTCAAAGCCTTAAAACAAAACAGTCGATAACTCACAATACCCATACATTATTACTTCCATAATCCCGCACCGAAATTCAACTAAATCTTTCATAAGCGCATGTAACACAAACCATACAATACCTCAAATCGTCTGTTAAGCTCGCATTCATCCTCATGACGGTCAGGTCAACTTCCTCGAGCGACCAAACCACATCGCAACACACATAACCCACTAGTAGCAAGATACTCTCCACACAACCATCATAAGGATCGCCACTCCCGTAGATTACCACGCAGGTCATAACCTACCTGCTTAACCTTGAAGTAACATCTCTCTATACCCTTTCACAGCTACAACTACTACGCAATCACTTAATCTTCCCGAATCTGAATCATTTGACAAGCCAATGAGAATCTAATTCTTTCCATAGCTAAGCAACATGAAAGATACTTCAATACACTCATGGCTCGAGACTATACGTCACATAAAGACAGAAATCAAACACCCAATGGTCCCTTTACATCTCAAGCAAACTCTTCTCAACGCCTTAGAACACATACCGCAGTCACATCATACTCATCATATAGCCATCCAAGCACTCATCGAGCCACAAATTCCACTAATAGGGAAACTACCGGATATATAAGTCAAAAAGCACTTGCTCACACAACCGAAATCCCCGTGCTTGAGATACAGTGAAAACCAGGCCTTAAGTCCTCCAGACTAAACCATCATCAGCACACAGAAATCACATGTCGCACCCCATCCAAGGAATCACCAGCCATCCATCCATGCACAGCTGATACCGAGCGCACATGTGTGCATACGAGTGGGTGGAAGAAATTCATAGAGTTACACTTCAAGCTAGATCAATACTGCACGATAAGTATATAAAGATTAGAAGTTTATCCTAAATGCCCTGTAGACTCTCGAAGATAGGTATGGACGGCGTCATACCGATCCGCAAGACTCTACTAGACACTTGCTCATGACTCGTGGAATCTATGAACCTAGAGCTCTGATACCAACTTGTCACAACCCAAAATCCAACTAGTCGTGATGGCACCTAACCCAACCCGCTAGGTAAGCCAATTAACAACTATCTAATTCTAATGAAATTTAATAAGATAATTAAGTGAAAGAAAATATCCGAATCTTATATATTCCCCAAGGACTGGTAGTACAAATCATGAGCGTCTAAGATTTAGAATTTACAAAGCCGGTCTAAAATAAAGTACATCATCTATTTGAAATATACATGAACAGATCTTTCATATGTCTAGAGCTACTATGAACAAGAGGTAGCTATAATCGGAACGCAGGTACATCTTCAAATCTAGCTCCCATCGAACACAGCAACATCAACATCCAACATATGCACGTAAGGTGCAGAAATGTAGTATGAGTACAACCGACCCCATGTACTCAATAAGTAACAAACCTAACCTTAGGTTGAAAGTAGTGACGAGTTGGAACAGAGGTTGGAGTCCAACACCAGTAGCTAACAACAGTTCATAACAACATAGTAATAATGGTACAATAACATACTCAGATATAAGATGCTCATCTTGTTCACAGTTCCGAAAAAATAGGCATGCTTTTCAAATATATCAGTAAAAACCCAATTCTTTTACCGAAATCACCAAAATACGAGTAGGTTTTGTAAAACTACAATTTTTCCCCAAAACTTATCGATAATAAATAAGATGTTTTATTTTTCAGATAGCATGAGAAAAGTACTTCTTTGTGCCTACATATCAGTATGCTGGTGAAATTATGAATGTCACCAAAATCGTGTAGCAGAAATAAATGTATCTCTATGCATGTATCTCAAGTACGCATGTCAAATGCAATGTATCTCAGTGATGAACTCATATACTCACACTCTCAGAGTACTCAATCTCACTGTCTCACACTTTTCACTCATCATGCTCAGTCACTCAGTGTATATGGACAATCCAGCCCAGGGAAGACCCATATATATATATGTGTGTGTGTGTGTGTGTGTGTGTGTGTGTATACCATGTTTACTGGGATCTTGGTCGGCTGGCGGTAGTCCGCACTGCGTCACTAGACCGATCAAAATTGTATCCTTGCTTTGTTGACAAGAATCAACATTAAGGGATTCTATGATATGAATCTTTAGCCTTATGATTATGTAGGTAATTAGCTGTATGGTAAACTTTTACCCAGGCAACGGGCCTGTCTGTAACTAAATACTGTGGTGACTTCAAACCATGTGTCTAGGACATCTCGAAGGATTCACTGGGATCTCAACGGCCTTAAACAACTCAAAATAAACGGCCTAACCACCAGACGCTAGACGTAGCCACTAAGGCAAATCTGAAGTCAATAGTATATAGCACAACTGTATCCCCATCTTAGAACCAAACTAAAGACTTACATAATATAAGTTAACTATTCATATTTAGAATCTCTTGATTTTAATTAAGTCTGGTGCATCGTTAATATGAAGCTAAGAAGTATCATATTCAACAAAGATATAGATTTAGCCGGCTATAAGCTTGGACATCGGAGAAAAAGAAGAAAAAGAATTAACAGTACCTTAGAGTTGTGCCTTTGTGTCCAAAACTTGGACGTTTTCTGATTTCTCTATACAAAATAAAACTTGAACTTTACAATGAAAACCGTCTTTTTTTAAAGAGAAGGCAGAGCAAAACTAGAGAGAGAAAATAAAACTAAATTTTTTTCGTGTATCCCTACATCTGAGGCAAAGGCCTCTATTTAAAGAAGAGAAAAGAATCTTTCTACGGTAATGTACAGTATTTTACAGTGTAGCTATCAGTACACAGTGACTGGTATCACTATCTTGGGTCCCACGATTATGACTTGTGGGGTTCTTCATCTTGTTTTATCTGTTGGTCCCACGATTATGACGTGTGGGGTCACCTTTTCATCTCGTCTTGCTAATCAATGGCACTTTTTCCTTGGGTTTTATCCGACTTTTTCATTTTCTAGAGAAATTTCAACATCTTGAAAGTCAACTTCGTTTACTGATTCTTCATTTTGTGTGTCGTTTAACATGCTACTATGATCTTCTTCGTTAATAGAATGGCTGGTGTCACTTTTCATTGAAGAGTCTTATTTATCTGCAATTTGTTTGATCGATTGAAGTAAATTTCGTCAAACTCCTTCCATATAGCGAGCTATTATTTCTTCTTTGTTGTCTTCCTGAAAATTGATCTTCCTAGCAACATATTTATGGAAGCATTTTCCATTATTACTTATTTAGTTTTAGACCTATAAGTCTTTATGGCACCTTTAATATTATCGATTAACTCTTGTCCATGTAACTGATCTGTTTTTGGGTCCTTTTTTTATCAATTTGTCCCAAAAATTATCGAAGTACGTCCGATATAAGCAGTGAATGTCTTCTTCGATATAACCGACTTCTGGTACCCATTTATGAATCCAAGGAATGGAAAATTCCAGAAAGAAATAGATATGACCTATTTTTTCAGGCCAACATATAGGATCTTGTTTGTATAGCGCATCCAGATCAGGAGATACTTGTATCCATTTGCTGTATAACTATCTGAAGTTTGCTGGCAATATTTCTATTGTTGGACCGTGGTATGACCACCAGTTTAGAAACCAATTTGGTAGAGTCTTTGAGAAGACTTTAGTACATACTTTTATAAACCAAGTATGTTTATGTTATCATTATTATAAAATAAAACATCGTTAAAATCCTAGGTATAATCCCAGTAAGTATAATTAAAACGTTTGTCGTCAAGTATAACTTGTCGTTCCTTCATGGTGGATGTTCCCCACTCTTCAGCAGATATAATCTGTTTGAAAATAATGTTGGAAAAGTTATAAACATTTTCTTCTGCGGTATAACCTTGAAAGTGCTGGAATTCTGCACTGCCTGAACTTATCAGAATATTCTCATAGTATGATCGAGTTTTGTATGACTTGCCCGGGAAATACAATTTCTCAATCAAATACCTTTGGAGTATCTTCCAAGGTTCATCATTTCCCTTTTTATCACTTTCTCGTAACTCTTGATATCATCAGAGTTTTCAGCTGCCACATTTGCATAGGTATCACTATGCGTGGTTCTCTGAGAGGCTAGATAAGCCTGGATTTGCTCGTACAACGGGCTGTTTTTCGGAATATCTTCCAAATTAATAGTGCTTGAGGATGATGCTCCCCTTCCTTGAGAAATCTTCTCATTTATGAATATCTTTCCACCCCTTTGTATTACAGGGAATGGTGGAGTGTAAGATCCTCGTCCACCTCGGCCTCTATAATGGCCGTAGTTTCCACGTCCTTTTCCTCTATCAGAGGAATTCTTGGAGAGCCATTGATGGCTCATCCTGCACCTAAAAGAGGATATCTCGTTATTCATTTTATAAATATTCTCTGGATAAAAAAATCAGGAAGGGAATTATCAACCCCCTTTTTATAATCGATTTCAAAGTCAAATGGAGCTAATTGTGCTTTCCATCTTGCGAATATCATTTTTGAGGAATCATGTTTAAAATCTTTATTAAACATAAATTTTACTGCCTGTACATCTGTCCTTATCTAGAATTTTTTTATCATATAAATCATCCTGAAATTTTAAAACACACTTAAAAATAGTAAGCATTTCATGGGCCACAGTAGCATACTTTTTCTGGGCCTCGGTCCATTTACCTGAGTAGTACCTTATCAGATACTCTTTCTTGTCATGAGGGTTAACCTGTTTTAAAATACCCCCAAAGCCAATATTAGAAGCATCTGTTTCTATAATCTTTTTCTATAAAGGATTAGCTAAGGCTAAACATGGAAGGGTAGCGACTTTCTTCTACGCCTGTTTAACAATCTCAGTATGACTATCAGTCTAAGGAGATTTATAGTCCTTTTTTAGCTTATCATATAAAGGAGCAAGATCTCGAGACATATTTTTATAAAAAAGAGATATATAATTTAAACTACCAAGAAATCTCTATAGTTGAGTTCTATCAGTAATTACATCGAGAAATTTTGATGCAAAATCTATAGCTCGTTGAATAGGCGTGATTTTACCTTGGCAAATATGATGACCAAGAAAACGAATATTTATCTGAAATAAGCTCATTTTTGGTTTTGATATAACCAAACTGTTTTGAATGACATTTTTCTTTAAAATGTCTAAATGCTTATGATGCAAATCCAGAGTTTTTGAATAAACAAGAATATCGTCTATATAAACAATGATAAAATCCATATACAGATTAAAAATATAATTCATGATTTTCTGAAATTCTAAAGGGGTGTTTTTCAAACCAAAAGGCATCACATTCCACTCATATTGCCCAAAGGGAACATTAAAAGCAGTTTTATAAGTTATTTTTTTTAAATAACTGAATCTGCCTATAACCTGATTTTAAATCAAATTTCAAAAATATATTGGCATCATATAATCTAGAAAGTAGATCCTTCTCATTAGGGATCGGGTATCTAATCCATTTTAAAACCTTGTTTAAAGGCTTATAATTAATAACTAATCTGGGAATTCCTCATTCCTTTTCAGCAGCATCATTAACATAAAAAGCAGTACACGACCAAGGTGATCAAGAAGGTTTTATTAAACCTTTCTGTAATAAATTGTCAATTTCCTTTTTGCAGAACTCTACTAATTCAGAGTTCATTTGACAGGGTCTTGATTTCGTTGGAATATTTTCCTCAGAAAAAGAGTCTTCACGTGGAAGTGAGATCACATGCCTTTTCCTATCCCAAAAAGTACTTGGGTGGTTAGCACATATAGAAATAGCAAATTGCTCAGAGATCAACTTAATTTTTTCCAGAACTTTAGCTAAATTCAATGTATCAGTTATTGACATGCTGTAAATTTCATACTGCAAGTATTTCATATGATTATGCTTCATATTAATCAAAGAATTAATATCACGCGTAACCGAATCTGTAATAAAACTGAAAGAGATTTTTCTATTATTATAAACAACATCAAATCCTTTTTCATCTACCCTAGTAAATGAGTAAATAGCCCTTATAAAGGGCGTTCCTAGTATAATTGGAGGATATAATTGATCCTTAACTAGTATGAAGAAATGAGGAATACAAATCTCTTGGTGACAAACATAAGCATTAGGTAATTTGTATTCTATCTTCATCTTATCATCGGATGCATACTTGACATTATGAGAAGTCTTATGATAGTATTGGGTTGGAATTAATCCCTCTTGAATACAAGAAATATCTGCACCGCTATCTATCATAGCAGTTTCAGTCACAGAAAAATCATTATCAATCAAAATAGTACATTTTATATACCATTTGTGAGGAGTAAATATTTGCATCATTCCAAGAAATATATCATGTTTGGGATTTAAAACAATCTGTTTAGAAAATTCAGAAATTTCTTCAAAATCATTTTCAGGTATCAAAATTCCTTAATTCATTTGAAGAAGAATTTTCTATCTGAGTAACTCGGTGATCTAAAATCATCTGATTCTGTTTCAGAGATTTAATCTCATTTTTTAATTTTTCTACTTCAATTTTCAAATCATTCACTGAAGAATTATAACTGGAAATCTTTGGCTCGTTCTTTGCTAAAAGTCTTCTTTGACCTTCTGCAAAAGAATAAGGAGTTTCATCGAGTATATCACGCTTTCTTTGAAATGGCTTATCTACCAAATTTGAAGAGGTAGAAGCCATGTTAATAATCTTTTCTCGAAGATTATTATCAGCAAATTCTTTTAACAATTCCAAAATATTATCATAAGTAATAGGTTTGAAATCAAAATCTTGAAATTGGGATTGCAGTTTATAAAAATCCATAGTATCACAAGAACAAAATTCTGATCACAATTATCACAGTTATCAGTTTCAGAATTATCACTATCAAGCAAATTCAAAGAATCCTCAGAGACGTGGTTAACGGAAGAACTACTGTCATATTCTTCTCCTGAGGTTTCATCCATAACCTTAAGAATATGGTCTCTAGACTTTTCGTCTAGTTCTAGTACTAAAGCTTTCAGCTTTTTCTTTTTGCAATTTGGAGCTATATGGCCAAATCTACCACATTTGTAGCACTTAATATCTTTCAAATCTCTCTTCGATCTATTCTTAACAAATCGATTTTCTTTGCAAAACTTCTTTCACGCTTCTCGCTCATCTTTTGACCTATAACGATATTTCTTACCCTTTCTATCGTAAGCCTTTTCTACAGTATCACGACGTTTTTTCCTATGAGGAGAATATGTTTCTCCCATGCCGAATTGTTGGCAAAAATCTCCTAACTGGGTTCTCTCAGTTAGTCTCTGCTTCTTAATCTGCTGATTCAATTTCAGCTCGTTGTAAAGGTTAAGACCTTCCTGGGTCCTATAAGTTTGCCGTAGGTATAGGTATTATAAGGTATTTGCGCGGTATTACCTCAAAGAGTCTTTCTCACTCTTTCTGCAAATAGATATGGCAAACCATCTATAAACTTTGCCTTCCAATAGTCAGCATTACATTCGAGTAAATCCATAACCCTACTAAGAAAGGTGTCTTTATACCACCTAAACTCACCTAAGTGTTTACACTTAAGGCTATTTAGCATAGTACGAATTTTTTCGTACATATTGGTAAATCTGCCACTAAAGTGTTCTATAATGGCTAGAACTAAGGTATAAACGGCGTCTGACCTATTTGGTAGTAGAGGTCGTCCTATATTATCAAATCCACGTTCTGCCATAGTAGCTTCCATAATAGCAGTCTTATCAGCTATTGATAAGAAATTGTCCCACTTGCCTCTTATCTGACCAATAAATCTTGCAATTATCATTCTGCATATAATCCTATCGGTATTCCTTTCACTAGTGTCTTTACAGATAGTGGAATACATCATCATCCTATGAACTAAGATGCTAATCTTGCCTATTAGTTAGTCCATCTAAGTTCCACTCATAAATGGCATCCCCGCTATAACTGGTGTTAGTCTGGTTCCAGTCCCTTTCTTCCACTAATACATCTTGTGGAGTTGGTCTAGGATAATAATAGGTATTCATTGGAGGTTTATTAGCATATCTGCTACCTATTTTCCTAAGCTTATTAAGCTCGGACCACATAACTTCCTTATGGTCTTTAGAAGGATCTAAGATATTCTCAGAAAATTCGGATGCCATCTCTAAAGGTTTTAAATCTAAACTAGCTAGCTTATCAGTCGCTAGTTTTTCTAAGTCTGCTTTGGACTTAAGGTGAAAACCTTCTATTTCAATAGGTCTCTGCATAGGCGCATCTATCACTGTTTTGCTCGAAGAAGCAATCGAATCTGGTATAACCTTTGTAGACCTTACTATCATTGAGGTTTCCTTTGGAGTACTAATTTTCTTAACTAAGTCAATTAATTCTCCTATCTTAGAATCTAGTGAACTAATATGCTCACCTAAAACTTTTACATATAAAGACATATAACTATTTTGAGAAATTAATTTATTAATTTATTAATTTCTCTGGCGCTAATCGTCACCACGTCATCATTAACGAATTTTTGAAAAGCAGTAAATGTTATGCCCGTATTATTAGGCAACACAAAGGATGCTTGTGGTGGGTAAATACCCTTTACTAGCTGTCCACTGCTTTCTTTGTAAGTTCTTTCAAGGACTTTAACATATAATGGCACATAAATGGTTATAAACCAAGGAACAAAGTACATCACTTTGTTATGAAAAAAACAAATTTCATAGAATTCTGGGGAAATATCCTTTTATCATCAGCACTATAAGTGTCAAAGAACCAAGTTCTAAACTGGTTCCATTTATTATTAAAGAATTCAGACTGAATATGTTGTCAGTCCAGTGATCCTGGACTAAAATCAATTTTGTAAGGGATCATTAAATAGTATTAGGGTCGAAATCCATTTCGGATTAAGAAGGAATATCCTTATCTGAAGAATTATCATCCTGAACTATATTATTTCTATTATCAATTATTATACGCTCTACTCGTTTATCAATATAAGCAGTAGAAATTGTATGCAAAGAAGCAGCTCGGTTTAACCTGGCTGGACCATGAACTGGTTCTATTGGAGCGATATAAGATTGGGTTGAAGGCAAAGAAAGTCTTCTGCTGCCAGTAAAGGAATGCCTATAAGGCATCAAAGACTTATTGTCTTCAAATTGAATACAAATTTTCCCTTCTGGGGTCTGGAAAATATGAGAATAATCATGATTAGTAACAGTATCAGCTTGTTAACCCGAAGATATTACCGAGTCTAAAGTCCATGTAGAGGGAAAATTAATTTTATCCCATCTAATAGGTCTCCTAGTGGTGACCTTGGATTTAACGAAATTAGTCTCAAATATTATAGACTGATTAGACGAATCAGTCAGTTTGCAATGAGGATTTAAAGTAGACAAAAATTTATAATAAATCCTATATGACAAGCAGATAAGTTCAGATCCAAGTGCATAGTTATAACCATGTGTTTAAACATTTAGAGTTAAAGCATCCAGAATATTAACATCTGAAAGAGATAATTGTAAATTGCGTTGTGTATTGAATCTACAGGATACATATATATAATATATATCAGCAGACAGTCAGTCACTCAGTACTGCATAAGGCCAATCCAGCCCAAGGGAAGATCCATCTCTAAATATAAATGATTCGGGCAAGATCCATGCCCAATGAAGATCCATCCCTCAATATAAATCAATTGCGGTCACTAGGGGTGTGTACAGACTCCGAAGGGGCTTTTTTAACCCAAGAGATATAATAAGCCAGATCCAGGCATAAATCAATAAAGCATGCTGCAGCGTGCAGCCCAATTCCATACATATCACTCACAATCAGGCCCTCGGCCTCACTCAGTCATCAAACTCTCTAGTCTCTCGGGTTCACAATGTCATAAAACTAACCCAAAAATGATGATATGATGTATAAGTAAATAGCTACAGAGACTGAGATATGATATGCAATGAATAAATATGACTAAGTACGAAACTTAAATTTAAACATATAATACAACAACAGAAATGATCTCAGTGGCTCCCAATAATACCAACATATGCCTAAGCATGAGTTCTAGCATGAGTTACAGCTCAGGTGTTCTAACACATAGAGTACAGTGAAAATATCTGGAGAAGATAGCTACACAGTTCCATGGAACCGACTAAATCACAATTCACACGGTGCACACCCACACGCCCGTCACCTAGCATGCGTGTCACCTCAATATCAATCACATAACACGCAATTCGGGGTTTCATACCCTCAGTACCAAGTTTTGAAGTGTTACTTACCTCGAACAAGCCACATCCAATACCGAGCAAGCCAAATGATGCTCCAAAATACCATCCCGCGCATACTGACCTCCGAACGGCTCAAAACTAGCCAAAAGAAACTCAAATACATCAAATAATACCAAAGGGAACAAACCCAATCGATAAAGGTCGAATCTTTAATCAATATCCCGAAATCGACCAAAAAGTCAAACCCGAGCTCGCGCCTCGAAACTCGATGAAACTTACAAAATCCAACTACCCATTCCATTACGAGTCTAACCATACTTGTTTTACTCAAATCCAACACCGAATCGATGTTCAATACTCAAGTCACACTAATCCATATAAGCCTGACAATACAACATAACTGAAGATTATTACTAAAACCTTAGACCGTAAACCTTAGAATCCAATTTCCACATCCAGAATTCCTTATAGTACATGAATCTCACACCTACACACTATATAAGTTTGAACAAGCTGTATCGAGCAATAACCATAACCCACGATGTAATCATATGATGTACCACATAAGTCAGATGCTTATAACAATAACTTTTGACCACAGTAGCTGCTCAAAACACACCCAATACCAATAATGAACCTCATATCAAACAAAACCTCGTTCTATAACCTTCGTACACTGCCAATGATAAAAGAAACACGTAGAAACAAATAACCACTCATCAGACTAATAAGTCATGGAGCCCTCTCTCGTCCAATCAGAACCATAGCCAAATCCTAAGCCGACTCCCGATATTATTCCTCCAAGCACTCCGTAATCAAATCCGATAGCACCCATTCTAGGTCCGAGGACCTCACCTTATCTAATATAGCCACCCTACTGGCATTCCACACCAATGCAATCTTAAGCCACAAACCGTGCAATATGTGCACCAATACGCAACAATTCAAGTGTACTCAAACATAGAAAATGACTCAAATGAGAGAACTATTCCACAAGCTCAACAAGTACCACCAAAACCCAATGCTAAGTACCCATCACACACCGTAGAACCAAAACACACGAATCAATCACAAAGGATCATATCCCGACATACCCTATCTGCAATGCATGATCCCATCCAAACACTGGTCCATATGAACTACCTCCAGCCAAAATGCTCAAAATTAACGACCATAGGCAATTCGACATCCAGTACCCAAGGTGCATGACCATAACCACGGAGGAACCAATAACACAATACCACAGACCGTAAAAAACATCACCAAATGCAATCAGTCATTCAACACCCTAACCAACGGATCACAACCCCTCGTAGCATAAAAGATTAACTCATAGAACAAATCAGAACATGAACATGCTCAACACTAACCGTGGTGAGTCAACAAATCTGACCCGATGTAGAATACACTTCCTCATTAGGCCTACCAATGGGTCCCGAATCAACTCTGGTCATGCACAAATAGATAAATAACCCTCCAAAATCCTCAATGATCTAACCCTAACATGTATCACCATCTAGCTGACTTTGACCATATATTCACAGTCCACAACTACAAAACAATCTGCTTAGAACTCCCAATCTCCAAATCCGTAAAACACACGAGTCAGCATATCTAATCCCAACTCCACAGCTAGAATGACTAACACATCTCTCATAATAATCACCCCCCCCCGAGAAATAATTCTATATTCTTCCACGACGCATCGCAAAATTGGAACATCAGTAGTCGATATACCAGGCGAGTACCGCAATACCCATGAAACATCCGTAAGTCAAAACTCAGTGCGTCTTCTGAATATACACTCCCCTCAGGAAATACCAAGTAGTAATGGCATTCATCTAGGCATCTAAAACCGTCCATGTTGTCTAAGAATTCATGACCTTCCCTTCAAAACTAAACCATGACCTTGCTCATGCAAATCTAAATCCTACACTAACACACCACATCAATCATGCTATTATATGAAAAGTACAAGAATCTCATAATCAATCTCTGAATCACCAGCAGAACGCATACCTGATCAGCCAGCAACCTGTCGCCTGATCCCATCAAGGAGAAAATCACACTACGCAACATCCTCCTCACGCTAGTAGGAAATATCCATCTCAAACTGTGGTAAAAAATCAAGAACTCTTTGAAACCCATTAACATATAATCAAGCCATCATAACTGAACCTCTCTAACTCAACCAAGCCGCACAAGTCGCCCAACTCTAGAGTAATGCCACCAATCACATGTAGAGACGCACAACATCGTATGAAACAAAAGGACAGAGCATACCATTACCATACTGATCGAATCTATTGCCAAGTTGTTATGTTTCCTCCAAGTTTCTTCTGAATTACCTTTAAGTTAATACTCCTCTTTGCTAGAACACCACGATCCTTAACCAAAACTCACCCCATGAATCCTAGCATAGAACCACACCGCCCTAAAGCTCGTAAGCCGCTGAATTCCATCTTAAATACCCCAAAAGTACCACAACTGAGATACCCATTCTGAAGAGACCTTTTGTGAGTCTAAAGTCATTCCCTTCACCCTGCTGATACTGAAATGTAAGATCCACAATGACATAGAAATACAACGAGTCTCGACACCATCCTACGTAAATCTCAGATCCTAGCCATATACCAATCCAAAAAAACTCACAATTGCTATGCATAAATCTTGAATCCATTAGAGCTTTCTCGAAAGTCATACATTTTGCCCAAATTTCAATTGTGTCGCCCAAATGGGCTGAATGACCTGTGCCCGATTAGCATGACGACACCCAAAGAAGTAACCCCACCTTAATGCAACTAAGAAAATTCCTACTCCATGCGCACTACATACGTCACGAATAACAACTAAAATCATTCCATGATTTTCATATAGCCATAAAGTGTAATATACCATGTATCCAGAAATTCCCTTACTCGAGTCAACCTCAGTCTCAACCTATGCAAGTCATAATTGATTCACAAGTATGCCTCAAACCGAACTAGTACAACACGTAACCATGCAATCAAATCGTTAATAGCAGACTCCCCCACTTGGCTCAAAGCCTTAAGACAAAACAGTCGATAACTCACAATACCCACTCTCTATTACTGTCATAATCCCGTACTGAAATTCAACTAAATCCTTCATAAGCTCATGTAACACTAACCATATAATACCTCAAACCGTCTGTTAAGATCGCATTCATCCTCGTGGCAGTCAGGTCAACTTCCTTGAGCAATCCAAACCACATCGCAACACACATAACCCACTAGTAGCAAGAAACTCTCCACACAACCATCATAAGAATCGCACCCCTGTAGATTACCCCACAGGTCATAACCCACCTGCTTAGCCTCAAATTAACATCTCTCTATACCCTTTCAAAGCTACAACTACTACGCAATCACTTCATCTTCCTAAGTTTGAACCCATCGACAAGCCTACGAGAATCTAATACATTCCACAGTTAAGCAACATGAAAGATCCTTCAATACACTCATGGCCGAGACTATACGTCACATCAAGAAAGAAATCAAACACGCAATGGTCCCCTTACTTCTCAAGCAAACTCCTCTCAACACCTTCGCACCATCCGAACACATCCCGCAGTTACATCATACTCATCATATAGCCATCCAAGCACTCATCGAGCCACAAATTCTACTAATAGGGACACTTCCAGAATTATAAGTCTAAAAGCACATGCTCACACAACTGAATTCTTCGTGCTCAAGATACAGTCAAAACCCGGCCTCATTTCCTCTAGACTGGCCCATCATCAGCCGTCGATGCACAGCTGGTCCAAGGAATCACAAGTCATCGATGCACAGCTGATACCAAGTGCTCATGTGCGCATACGAATGCGTGGAAGGAATTCAAAGAGTTACGCTTCAAGCTGAATCAATACTGCACGATAAGGAAAGAAATATAGGAAGTTTAACCTAAATACCTGTAGCCTCTCGAAGATAGGTATGGACGTCATCATACCGATCCGCAAGACTCTACTAGACACTTGCTCATTACTCGTAGAACCTATGAACCTAGAGCACTGATACCAACTTTTCACGATCCAAAATCCAACTAGTCGTGATGGCACCTAACCCAACCCGCTAGGTAAGCCAATTAACAACTATCCAATTCCAATGAAATTTAGTAAGACAATTAAGTGAAAGAAAATAATTGAATCTTATACATTCCCTAAGGACCGGTAGTACAAATCATGAGCTACTAAGATTTATAATTTGCAAAGCTAGTATGAAATAAAGTACTCAATAATCAAACTCTCCAGTATCTCGGGCTCACAATATCATGAAACTAGCCCAAAAATGATGATATGATGTATCAATAAATAGCAGCAGAGACTGAGATATGATATGTAATGAATAAATATGAATGAGTACAAAACTTCAATTTAAACATTTAATGCAACAACATTAATGATCTCAGTGGTTCCCAATAATACCAACATATGCCTAAGCATGATTTCTAGCATGAATTACAGCTCAGGAGTTCTAACAATTAGAGTACAATGAAAAGCTGGTATGAAATAAAGTACTCAGTAATCAAACTCTCCAGTCTCTCGGGCTCACAATATCATGAAACTAGCCCAAAAATGATGATATGATGTATCAATAAATAGCAGCAGAGACTGAGATATGATATGCAATGAATAAATGAATAAATATGAGTGAGTACAGAACTTCAATTTAAACATATAATGCAACAACATAAATGATCTCAGTGGTTCCCAATGATACCAACATATTCCTAAGCATGATTTCTGGCATGAATTACAGCTCAGGAGTTCTAACAATTAGAGTACAGTGAAAATATCTAGAGAGATAGCTACACAGTTCCATGGAATCGACTAAATCACAATTCACACGGCGCATGCCCACACGCCCGTCACCTAGCATGCACGTCACCTCAACATCAATCACATAACACGCAATTTGGGGTTACATACCCTTAGCACCAAGTTTAGAAGTGTTACTTACCTCCAACAAGCCAAATCCAATACCGAGCAAGCCAAACGATGCTCCTAAATGCCATCCCGTGCATACCGACCTCCTATCAACTCGAAACTAGCAAAAAGCAACTCAAATACATCAAATAATGCCAATGGAAACAAACCCAATCGATAAAGGTCAACTCCTTAATCAAAACCTCGAAATTGACCAAAAAGTCAAACCCGGTCCCGCACCTCGAAAACCGATGAAGCTTACAAAATCTGACAACTCATTCAATTATGAGTCCAATCATACTAGCTTCACCCAAATCCGACGCCGAATCGATGTTCAAAACTCAAAATTCACTCTATGAAACTTTGGACAAAACCCCCCAATTTTCTCTTTATAATTCACAATCCAATTACAAAAAATGAAAATAGATTCACGAAATATGACCAAAACCGAGTAGAAAATACTAAACCCAATTCATATGGTGAAAATTGCCTAAATCGGAGCACCCAACTCAAAATATGACCAAGTGAACAAACCCTCGATATTAAATTTTTTTTATCCAGCTGTTCTACCTCGTTTCGTATTTCAAATGATCCTGAAACTCACTTTTGATGCCTTAATTGGATTTCTTGTGAAATTTTAGTCAAGTTAGGCTTTTGAATCATCCAATTTGGCCTTAAAATGGGGCAGATATGTTGTTTTGAAATTTTAATTGAAGCCGGGAAATTTAAGGGATAAAAAATGATAATTTTGTAATTAATTTACACCAGAATCAGCAACGGAAGAATTTTTGTTTTAGCATCTAAAACTCATTCAGAACCTCCCGGACACAAACCATATATGAGTTTCAATCATAAAACACGCTACGAACATGATCGCACTCAAAACACCGAAAAGATGTCATCTTGATCTGATATTGACCATGGTCAAACTCCAAATTCTTAACTTAACTAGTTTCTCAACCAATGATCCAAAACACACCTGAGCCCATCGGGACCCCATTCAATCATACCAACAAGTCTTAAAACACGATACCAACTTATTTGAAGCTTCAAATCACATCAAACAACATAAAAACCACGAATCGTACCTTAAATCAAACTTAAACTTTCGAACTTTCAACTTTCAGAACTCGTGCCGAATCATATTAAGCCAACTCGAAACAACACTCAAATTTTGCACACACCCGATATCACCAAAGTCAACTTCCAGTCAAACTTATGAACATTCCAAAACTTCAAATTGCCAACTCTCGCCAATTAATGCTAGAACCTTCAAGAAACATCCAAATGCAAATCCGGGCATACGCCCAAGTCCAGAATCACTATCCGGACCTAACGAAACCATCAAAACTCCGATCCCGGGTCAAACACATAAAAGTCAAACTTGATCAACTCTTCCAACTTAGAGCTTCAACCTGAAGTTCATTTTTCCAAATCGATTCTGAACAACCTGAAAGTCAAAACCGACGATTCACACAAGTCATAATACATCATGTGGAGATACTCGTGCCCTCAAAACTACCGAACGAAGTGAAAATGCTCAAAATGACCGATCGGGTCGTTAGAGTTTGAATCAGGCCGATCCTGATTTCGAAGTTGTTAGCTGCCATTGGGGTTTTCCTAACACTAGATTCACAGTTGAACTGGTCTGGTCTAGCATTATCCCTTAGGATTCTATTTGCTGGCTTTGGGGCCACTTCATCAAACTGTTCATCTACATGGGCTGGTGGTGGAATTTCCAGTGGGTTGCGCTCTTCTACTTCCTTATTCTCCTTTCCTTCACAAGCTATGCTTTGAGAAGATAATGCTTGTCCTTTCCTGCGCAATTGAAGAGATCTTTCAATTTCAGGATCGTAATTAACCAACTCTTTTGTAAAAGAGTGGATCATAAACTACTCAAAAATCTAAAAACAAATTGAATTTAACTCCTAAAGTGGTAGTAGTAGTACTTAAAAGAATATAACCAAAAGAAAGTGATGAATAACAAGGACAACAAAAATAATAAAAAATAGTCCTACGATATTATTATTATTATTATTATTATTATTATTATACGATAGTAGTAATTATATAAGTACTAATTACAATTGTTTCACAATAAAAAAAAAATAGTAAACAAAATCAGTAAGTAGTAATAGTAACTAACGGTGGAAAACAATAATATAATACTAATATAGAATATAGTTACAAGTAGTACTAGTATTAATAATAGTGACTGCTATGTAATGATGATGATTAGAAGGATAGATGCTAATAACACTTTTATAGGATGTTAGTACTTGTAGTATTTAGTAAATACTGATAACAAAGATAATAATACTAATAGTAAGTTCTCAAATTAGTAACCAAATATTTAATCTGAAGTAGACTTGTGCCAATCTCTGGCAACAGCGCCAAAAATTTGACGAGACCAATGAGCATAGAATTTTTCTGTTCGTACTCAGTCAAATTCAAGTATAGTTTATGATATCGTCCCAGAGATTGGTTAATCTAGGCTACAGACTTTTAATATTTTTATGATTATTTGAGAGAACCAAACTGATGAAAGGTGAGTGAGGTCTTAAAACTTGTTAATTACTTAAAGCAAAACAAACAACTTTTGAAAGATTCACAATTTAAAAAGACTTGGGAATCGTTGAATTCACTTGATAATATTATTACAATAAAATCTCAATTTTTACATGTTTTATCTAACAAATAATTGCTTATTGCTAATACAATTATATTTGCTCACTAAGAAAAAGTCAATTAATGTCGCTCTGTGAGGTTATGTAATTAATTGAGTTACAACTAGTGAAGATCAAACCGACATATTTTCTTGCTTGAATTGTGCTAAAAGGTAGTAAAAACTTTGTAAGAATACTTTTAATAAAAATCAGTAATCTTGCCTATAATAATTCTTGCGTGAGAATTAAAACTGAGACAAACAAGATTACAGATTTGAAATAAGAGTTTAAAAAAAAATTGTTCTCACTCTACTATTTTATTCATTGGTTATTATATATTAATTTTTCTCTGTGAGAATTACCAAATTAATATAAGAATAACTTAAAGAAAATATATAGAAGTGATAATAATGATTAATTAGAAACCATTGTTTTAGCACAGTACAAATTATAAAAAGAAAATTTCAAGCCAATGATGTATTAAACCTGAAATAATATTATAAAAATATTTATCAAGCTTCATCTATCCCAATAAACGAGATTACTCCATTATGGAATACTTAAATCTCACAACAAAAAGGAATTCTAGAATATTATCAATACTCTTAGAAAATCCAAAAACTTACAAGAAGAAAATAAAATAGTTAAAGAAAGACGTTAAGACCAAGGTTTAGAGAAAAGCAGTTCTCTTCCTACGTCTATCCCTTCCGATGCCAAATTTGAATTCTATTTATAGAAAATTCTTGCAAGCATTAAATGATTAGACGTGTCCAAGACTAAGAGCTTGGACACTTCTGAGGATATGAGCTTGGACACTATTGAAGATATGAGCTTGGACACGTCCAAGATAGGAGTTTGGATACGTCTAAGGATGTAGGCTAGAACACGTCGAAACTTTAATTATATGCTTCCATCTTGCCATTTCAATTCTTGTGCTTGCCATAGCAGACTTTCATCGAGCATTCTGTCTTTTCCTTCTATTATTTATAATCTTTTTTCTTCTTCTTTTTTTCTGCAAAAATAGTTAGAAAGATACAAAATTTGAAATATAATTTAAGTATATTATTTAAAGTAGGAACTAAAAGTATATAATAAGTAACTATTTTTTATTCATCAGATGTGATAAATACTACCGTAGCGCATTCTAAATATATATATATATCCCAGAAATCAGGAGTCTCGGATACATGAGCAACTAGATTACTACAAGCAAAGTCTGAATGAAATACAATTGTTTGAAAAAAAGGTAAACAGTAAAGACAGAATATAAGGGGACTTCGGGGACTGCGAATGCCAACAATTTTACCTCAAGTCTCCACAACAAGTTGATCTAGGCAGAACTCCTCTACGCGCCACTGGGACCAACATCAAGATCTGCACGAGAAGTGCAGAAGTGTAGCACGAGTACAACCAACCCTATGTACTCTGTAATTTTCGAGCCTAACCTCGACGAAGTAGTGACGAGACCATGGAAAAATACTCACAGCAAATCTGTACGAATAACAATAACAGAATACAGTAATAGAAATAAAATAGTAAACTCATATAAGCAGACCCGAAGGTCAATTACCAGATAGCCTTGTAATGACCCGGCCGATCGTTTTGAGTAGTAGCTTTAATCCCCCATTTATAGATTCTTCTATGTTCATTTGCTGCTATGTGACTTTTCAGGGTAGTTGGTTTGGTCCCGGGGATGATTCAGAGTGAATTGGAACACTTAGTCCTAAGGTTGGAAACTTAAGTTGAAAGTGTTGACAGGAGTTAGAGTTTTATGTAGATGACTCCGGAATGGAGTTTTGAAGGTTCTGATAGCTTCATGTGGTGATTTTGGACTTAGGAGTATGTCCAGATATTGATTTGGAGGTCCATAAGTCATTTTGGCTTGAATTGGTGAAAGATGGAAAGTTGAAGGTTAGGAAGGTTGAGAAGTTTGACCAAGAGTTGACTTCATTGATACCGGGTTTGGATTTTAGTTCCGGGAGTTAGAATAGGCCTGTTGTGTCATTTATAACTTGTGTGCAAAATTTGAGTTCAATCGGAGTTGGTTTGGTAAGGTTTGGCATTAGTTTTAGAAGTTTGAAGTTCAATAGTTCATTAGGCGTGAATTAGGGTGCGATTCATGATTTTGATGTTGTTTGATGTTATTTGAGGCTTCGATTAAGTTCGTATCGTATGTTAGGACCTGTTAGTATGTTCTAATAGGGCCCCAAGGGCCTCGGGTGAGATTCAGACGAAGTTCGGCTTCATTTTAGTCTTATAGAACTACTGATCTGATATTTAGTGCAGTCTTCATCGCGTTCACGACATACGCGTTTCGTAGAGTTGTTAAGTGGTAGGAGGTCTTGTTCTTTGTATTCACGAAGAAGGCCATGCATTCGCAAAGGTCTAGTGGGTCCGTGCAACGAATCGCGAATATCTAGTGGGTCCGTGCAACGGGATCGCGAGAGAGGGGTCGAGTTCGCGTAGAAGGATGCGGCCGACTTGGACATCAAGCCTTAAGCCCTTGCGGTCAGGGAGACGCGTTCGCATAGGCAATGCTCTGTGAGGCATCACGTTCGCGACAGAGACATCACATTTGCAAAGGAGAAATTTGAAATTAGGGAGATTTGTGCATAGCGAACGTGGGGAACACTGCGCATTCGCGAAGAAGAAAGAACTGGGCAGAATATGTAAAACCCAAATCGAGGGTTAGAGTTATTATTTCATATGTTGAGTTGTAGAGCTCAGTTTTGGGAAATTTTGAAGGGGATTTTCATGTCTTGGATCGAGGTAAGTGTTTTTGACTTGGATTTGTTAATATTTCATGATTCCATCTTAGTTTTTAACATTTAATTAGTGAATTAAAGTGAAGAAATGGAAGATTTTGTGGAAATGTTTTAAAAATACAAAATGGAGGATTGAAGGTCGATTTGAGGTCCAAATTGGATGATTTTGGTATGGTTGGACTCGAAATCGAATGGGTGTCCGAAATTTGTAAATTTTGTTGGGTTCCGAGGTGCCAGTCTGGGGTTGACTTTTTTAGTTAACTTTTTTATTTTGATAAAGATCAAAACTTTATTGTTTGAAGTTGTTTCCTATGGGATTATTTGTTGATATTGAGTTGTTTGTGACTAGATTCAAGTTGTTTGGAGGCTGATACGCAGGGGAAGGGCTTGTTGGAGTTGTTATTTGCGCGTTTTGAGGTAGATAACACTTCTTAGCTTGGAATTGAGGGTATCTATCCCTAGAAAATTTGTTATTTATGTTGTGTTGGGGTGACTCACATGCCAGGTGACGGGCGTATGGGTGTGCATCGTAGTAATTATGATTCGGTTGATTCCTTTGTACTGTGTTGTTATCAAGTCTTGTTCTATCCTTGAAATCCTTACTTGTTAGAGTAATTGGACTATAATTCATGTTATATATCATGTTTAGGCTATGTGCTTATTCTATTAAGACCCACTGAGGTTATTTTTGCTGTTTTGAATTATCTACTTTAACTACGATTATTGACGTAGTCATGATTCTTTATTTGCATATCATATCTCATTCTCTATTATCATTTACTATTACACCACATGTTATCATTGTTTGGGCTAATAGGTACGTGATTTCTGAGCCCTTGTAGGCTTTATAGGGTTGAGAGAGCCGGATTGTAAGTGTTATTGTGGATCGGGCTGCATGCCGCAGCAGGCCTTATAGGCTTTATATTAGCGCTTGGGTAGGATCTACTCCCTTCGGAGTCTGACATACCAATAGTGAGCGCAGGCACAGTGATATCTACATGTGCTTTGGTCAGGGGCATTGATGCCAAGCACCAATATAGTGCCGAATGATTATGTTTGTGATGAGTGGGTATTTGAGATAGACGGATTAAGAACTCTGAAAGTGTGAGTACTTGGAAATATCTCTGTGATATCTTACATTGGACATGCATATTTGACATGTAGGCATAGAGATGTACTATTCCTCATGCTAGCTATACTTGACTTGTTATTATCAGTGTTGGTCTTTACTTGTGAACTTGAAAGCATGTATAAATTTCGTACCATGAACGAGTTGAATATTGATGTTTCTCTGGGTTATTCACTCTCATTGTTATTATCTTACATGTGTTGTTATTATATTGGTTCTGGCTGTATCCTTCTGCGCTCGTTATTGCTTTCATCCCAAGGTTAATCCTGTTACTTATTGAGTACATTGGGTTGGTTGAACTCATACTATACTCTGCATTTCTTGTGCAGATCCAGGTACATCTGGACGAGGTGATTGCCAGATCGTTGCCAGTACTTGCTTGGAGACTTCAAGGTAGCTGTTATGGTATCCGCAGAACTTGACTCTCTTTCCTTTTATTTTCTTCAGTACTGTTTTATTATTCAGACAGTTGTACTAGAGTTTTGGTTTATGTTGAGTTTTAGTTACTTTTGTCATATATTTACGAGATTTTCTGTAGTTGAGTTTATTAAAGCATATTCCATTATATTCTTTAGCTGTTATGTGATTATCGGCTTGCCTAGCAAGTGTGTTAGGTGCCATCAAGACATGTTAGGATTTTGGATCGTGACAAGTTGGTATCAGAGATCTAGGTCGCTTAGGTATCACAAGTCATGAGCAGGTTTAGTAGAGTCTTGCGGATCGATACGGAGACATTTGTACGTATCTTCGAGACGCTACCGAACCGTTAGGAAAACTCACTTTCTTGTATTCTTGTCGTGCAGATTTGTTAATTTTGGAATGTAAACTTCTATTCTTTTATTCTCTCACATATGGTGAGGACACATGCGACCGAATCAGGCGGACGACCACCAATACCACCAGTTAGGGCTGCGGTAAAGACCGAGGTACAGCTCGTACTACAGCTAGAGCAGCACCTGTGGAGCCACTAGTTGCTTCAATTGAGGAGCAGACACCAGATGTTGTTGAGCCGGTGGGACCAGCTTAGGCACCAGTTGTGCCCATTGTTATCCGGGGCCTTCAGGAGGCTTTGGCCCAGATTTTGACTGTATGTATGATCCTTGCTTAAGCGGTTTTGATTTTCGGTTGCACCAACCACTTCTCAGGGCTGCGGAGGTGCTCGAACTCCTACCACTCGTACTCCAGAGCAAGTAGCTGAGGAACTCTAGAAGCTGGGGGTACTACCAGCCCAACCGGTTGCAACTGCTTGGCTCAGGTTGGCCCACGTATGAGTGATGAGGAGCAGAAGAGACCAGAGCGGTTGGGAGGCTCAAGCCTCCAAAGTTCAATAAGGCAGAGTTTGAGGATGCTCAGGATTTTATAGATAGGTGCCAGTGGATCCTTCACACAAAGGGTATTTTGGAGACCTGGGTAGTTTCATTTACTACATCAGCTAATAGGGGCAGCCTATATACGGTGCAAGGCCTATGAGTTAGGCAGCCAAGTCGATGCAGCACCACTTACATGGTATGAGTTCTTGGTTCTCTTCTTAGAGAAGTTTGTTCCACAAACTCGCAAAAAGGAGTTGATGTAGCAGTTTGAGCAGCAACGCTAGGAGGGTATGACAGTGATTCAGTATGAGACGAGATTTTCAGAGTTGGCTTGTCATGCAGTATGGTTGGTTCCCACTGATAGGAGAGGATTAGGAGGTTCATTGATGGCCTCAACTATGGGTTACACTTCATTATGGCTCGGAAGGTTGTGACGGGTACGAGGTTTGATGAGGTGGTTGATATTGATAGACGTCTAGAGTTGGTTCGCAGTCAGGAGCGTGAGGAGAGGGAGGACAAGAGGCCTCATAGCTCATAGTTCAGATGGTTTCAGCAATGAACTCATCTGGAGGATAGTCCCATCACAACATGGGTCGTCCTTATAGGCTGCGCAGACAGCTCGTCCGGTTCATCGTGGTGCATCAGATAGTCATGGTTCATACATTGCTCGTCCAGGTCAATTATCTTTCAACGCTCTCACAACTCAGAGTTCCTCCTGTGCCCCATCAGTTCAGGGGTCATCAGTACTTGGTTCTTCTAATTGTTATTCTGGTTCTCGCGGTGCGATTCAGTCCCCCCCCCCCCCCCC
>MCJB01021390.1:10280-23681 GCA_002018475.1 Nicotiana obtusifolia | reverse complement strand
CGGGTAGGAAGGGCTTGTTGGAGCTGTGATTTATGTGTTTTGAGGTAAGTAACACTTCTAAAGTTGGAATTGAGGGCATCTATCCCTAGAAAACGTGTTATTTATTGTAACGGCCCGACTAGTCATTTTGAGAGTATTATCTCCGAACCCCTATTTATTGCTCCCTTTATTTTATTTTGTAGTTATGTGACTTGTTGAGGATTAGTTTTTGGTTTTGGAGTGAAATGAGACACATAGTCCCTAAATTGGGAGTTTAAGTTCTAGGAATTGATCGTAGTCGAATTGTGTGAAGATGACTCTCCAATGGAGTTTCGATGGTTCTAATAGCTCCGTAAGGTGATTTTGGTCTTAGGAGCATATCCCGATGTTGAATTGGAGGTCGTAGGTCATTTTAGCGTCAATTGGTGAAAGTTAGAAAATTAGATAATTTTTTAGAAGTTGACCGGGAGTGAACTTTTTGATACCGGGATCGGTTTCCGATTCTAGAAGTTAGAGTAGGTCCGTAATGTCAATTATGACTTGTGTGAAAAATTCGAAGTCAATCAGACTTGATTTGATAGGTTTCATCATCGGATGTAGAAATTTGAAGTTTTAAAATTCATTAGGCTTGAATCGATGCGCAATTCGTGTTTTTAGTGTAGTTTGATGTGATTTAAAGGCTCGACTAAGTCCTTATAATACTTTAGGACTAATTCATATATTCGGTCGAGGTCCCGGAGGGCTCGGGTGGTTTTCGATTGTTAACAGATCAATTTGGACTTGTGAGAATGGCTGAAGTGCACCAGTTCTAGTGTAATCACACCTGCGCAAGATTGATTGCAGGTGCGAGCTCGCAGAAGCGAGCATTTGCACAAATGCAGGACTGGAGGAAATGGCATGTGGTCGCAGGTGCGATGTGAAGGCCTGTTGATTGCAGATGCGGAAGAGGTCCGCAGGAGCACATGCGCAGAAGCGCTCCTTGGTCGCAGGAGCGGAAGCGTAGAGGCGCATTTGGGTCCCCAGAAGCGGACGAGCCTGGATCTAAGTTAGAACCGCACCTGCGATGGAAATTCCGCAGGTGCGGAGCCGCAAATGCGACTGTGGGTTCGCAGGTGCGACTTCGATGGGCAGAAAAGGGCCAATTCCGAGGGTTTAATTTCATTCTCCATTTTTGAACCTAGAGAGCTCAGATTGAAGAGAAATTTCAAGGGTTTTTTAGAGGAAACATTTGGGTAAGGATTTTTGACTTGTTTTTGATTAATTTCCACTAAGATATCATTTATTCTTCCTTTAATTAAGGATTTGGGTTGCGAAATTTGTGAAAAGTGTGGAAAAATCCTTAGGCCAAATTATGATGTTTTGATCGAGAATTTTCTATCAGATTTGAGTAATTTTGGAATAGGTGAACTCGATATCGAATGGGTGTTCATATTTTGTGGCTTTTACCCGATTCCGAGATGTGGGCCTGGGTCGACTTTTTGGGGCGATTTTTTAATTCTTTGCTAAAGTCATAGTTTCATTATTTAAAATTAGTTTCTTGTAGTTGTGTTTATAGTATGTAATTGCTTTTTGCTAGATTTGGGCCATTTGGAGTCGGAGAGTCGAGGAAAAGGCATTCTTATCGACTGATTGAGCGAGGTTCGAGGAAGTGACTTGTCTAACCTTGTGTGGGGGAACCTCCCCTTAAGATTTGGTACTGTTGTAACAATTTGTCGTATGTGAGCGCCGTGTATGCGAGGGTGACGAGTACGTACACGGGCTAGATGTGGAAATTCCAGTTCTTGCTGAGTAGTCTTCTTTTAAATTCCTTAACTGAGCTGCCTTAGCATGTGTAGCTGTCATGTTTAGCTTAGTATCGCATGCCTACATGTCTTAACTTTTACTTGAAATTTGTGCAACATACTTAGTTGAATTACTTGCCTCTGTGATCTTGTATTTAGTCTTGAACCGTATGATTTCTTGTTGTAAATTCGTTGCTCCATATGTTACGAGTGTTGAATTTACTTATGGGACTACGAGGCGGTACCTCGGGAGATACCCCTGTTGTATATTTACTTTTGGGACTACGAGGCGGTACCTCGGGAGATCCCCTTGCTGCATATTTACTTTTGGGACTACGAGGCGGCACCTCGGGAGATCCCCCTGCTGCATATTTACTTTTGGGACTACAAGGCGGTACCTCAAGAGATCCCCTGTTGTGCATTTACATTTGGGTCTACGAGGCGATACCTCGAGAGCGCCCCTGTTGTTTACCTCTATTTGCTATGCTGTTACCTTTCTGAAATTTCTTGTTGTTCATTTCTTAGACATTTCATTGTATTATTATATTCTCTGCCTCATTTCCTTTTATTCCAGTAGGGCGTTGACTTGACCTCGTCGCTACTCTATTGAGGTTAGGCTTGGCACTTACTGGGTACCGTTGTAGTGTACTCATACTACACTTCTGCACATCTTTTTATGCGGAGCTAGGTTCTTCCTACCAGGCCAGATACCAGTGAGCTGGATCGTACATGGAGACTTCAAGGTATATCTTCCAGCGTCCGCAGACCTCGGAGTCCCCCTCTATCCTTATTATGTTGTTTTCCTTACTCTTTTTAGACTCTAATGCATAGAGACACATAATATTTTCTCTTAGAAGCTTGTGACTTATTTCCACCGGATTTTGGGAGTCGTAATTATTTAAATTGCAGTTTCTATTTATATATCATGTGTTGAGATTTGAGTTTAGTTTTATATTCAGTTATTCCACAAATTGTTAGGGTTACCTAGCCTTAGAGGCTAGGTGCCATCACGACATCCTACGGAGGGAAATTGAGGTCGTGACAAGTTGGTATCAGAGCTCTAGGTTCATAGGTGTTATGAGTCACAAACAGGTTTAGTAGAGTCTCGCGGATCGGTATGGAGATGTCTGTACTGTTAGGAAAATCTTCATTTTTTTTATTGCTTATCTTGCAAGATTTTGACTACGAATTCTAAATTACTGTCTTTCCATTCTCTCACAGATGGTGAGGACCTGTACAGCTGGATAAATTGACCAGACACCCGCACCCCTACTAGAGCCGTGAGAGGCCGCGGTCGAGGTAGAGGACGAGGATGTCCACGTGGTGCAGCCAAAGCACCCGCACGAGCTGCTACAGACGAACCACCAGTAGCTCAAGCTGGAGGGCAGGCACCTGAGATGCCTGTTACTGCACCGGCACTCCTAGGAGACTCTAGCCCAATTTCTAAGCATGTTCAGCACCTTGGCTCAGGCAGAATTGGTACCACTTGCTCCTACCACATCTCAGGCTAGGGGAGGAGCACAGACTCCCGCCGCCCGTACCCTAGAGCAGCAGGTTCAGGTCGACCAGGTTCCAGAGATCATGTCGATGCAGGCGGTAGCTCCAGTCCAGCCCGAGGTTAGGGCAGCAGTTTCTAAGGCAGAGCAACTCAAGCTCGAGAGGTACAAGAAGTACCACCCTCCTACTTTCAGTGGCTTGGCGTAAGAGGATGCCTAGGGTTTTCTTGAGGAGTGCTACCGTATCCTCCGTACTATGGCTGTTGCGGAGACTAGTGGGGTTTCTTTCACTACGTTCCAGCTTAAAGAAGCGGCTTATCAGCGGTGGCGAGCTTATGAGTTGGTAGTCCGGCTGAGGTAGCTTCACTCACTTGGACTCAGTTCTCTAATATGTTCTTGAGGGAGTATGGCCCTCAGAGTTTTAGGGATGCATGGGGTGCAGAGTTTGAGCAGTTGCGCCAGGGTTCTATAACCGTGTTAGAGTATGCGGTCCGATTCAATGATTTTCTAGGCATGCACCGGCCTTGGTTGCTACTGTTCGAGAGCGGGTTCGTCGATTTATTGAGGGGCTCAACCCCAGTATCAGATTTAGCATGGCCCGAGAGATGGAGATGGACATCGCATATCAGCAGGTGGTGGGGATCGCCAGGAGATTGGTGGGTATGTTGACTCGGGAGAGAGAAGAGAGAGAGGCCAAGAGGTCTCGAGACTCTGGTACTTATAGTGGTACTCGTTCCCCAGCGGCAGCTCGTCAGGGCAGGGGTTATATGGGTCGCCCTGTTCATTCAGCACTTCTAGCCGCCAGCAGTTCTCCAGCCACACTTAGGCCCCAGAATCCCTATTATGCACTGCCGGTGTTTAGTGTACCTCCTGTACGGGGTGCTTTTAGTGGTCAGTCCAGCCGATCAGGCCCGAGCCAATCGCATCAGCCACGTCCTCCGAGAGCTCATTTTTTGAGTGTGGTGACACTCGTCATGTGGTGAGAGATTGCCCCAGACTTGGGAGAGGTGCACCTCCATAGATTTCTCAGGCACCGCGTGCTTCACCAGGTCCTCAGGCTATAGTTACAGCACCAGCTACCACTCCACCTGCACAGCCAACTCAAAGTGGAGCTCAGACAGGTAGAGGTCGCCCTAGAGAGGGAGGCCAGGCCAGATATTATGCCCTTCCTGCTAGGACGAAGGTAGTTGCATTAGATTTTGTCATCACAGGTACTTTTCCGATCTATCATATAGATGCATAAGTCATATTTGATCCAGACTCCACTTATTCCTATGCATCATCTTATTTTTCTCCGTATTTGGGTGTATCCCGTGATTCCCTAAGTTCACCTGTCTATGTGTCTACATCTGTGGGTGATTCTATTGTTGTTGACCGCGTGTATCGGTCATGTTTGATTGTTCTTAGTGGTTTTGAGACCAGAGCCAATTTATTATTACTCAGTATGGTAGATTTCAATGTTATTTTGTGCATGGACTGGTTATCGCCCTATCACGTTATCCTTGATTGTCATGCCAAGACGTTGACGTGGGCTATGCCAGGTCTACCATGGCTAGAGTGGAGAGGTACCTTAAATCATGTTCCTACAAGGTTGTCTCATTTCTTAAGGTTCAATGAATGGTTAATAAGGGGTGTGATGTGTATCTGGCATATGTGAGGGATGTTAGTGCTGATACTCCTACCGTCAAGTCAGTTTCGATAGTGCGGGACTATCCAGATGTATTTTCGGCGGATCTTCTGGGCATGCCGCCCGATAGAGATATCGACTTTGGCATTGATTTGTTACCGGACACTCAGCCCATTTCTATCCCACCTTATTGTATGGCCCCAGTAGATTTTAAAGAATTAAAGGAACAGTTGCAAGAGTTGCTCCGTAAGGGCTTCATTCAGCCTAGTTTGTCGCCTTTTCTTGTTTGTAAAGAAGAACGATGGTTCTATGCAAATGTGTATTGATTATCACCAGTTGAACAAGGTTACAATGTATCCATTGCCATGCATTGATTACCTATTTGATCAGCTTCAGGGTGCCAGAGTGTTCTCTAAGATCGACTTTCATTTAGGCTATCATCAGTTGAAGATTTGGCAGCCAGATAACCCGAAGACTGCTTTCAGGACTCCGTATGGTCATTACGAGTTCTTTGTGATGTCTTTTGGGCTGACCAACGCCACAGCAGCATTCATGCACTTGATGAACAGTATATTTTATCCTTACCTTGAATCTTTCGTCATTGTGTTTATTGACGAATTCTGGTGTACTCCCGGAGTCGGGAGGATCATGAGCAGCACCTAAGGACTGTGCTTCAGACCTATAGAGAAAAGAAGTTTTATGCAAAATTTTCGAAGTGTGAGTTCTGTCTAGATTCAATGGCATTTTTGGGTCATGTGAGTGAGGGGATCAAGGTAGACCTGAAGAAGATTGAACCAGTGCAGACTTGGCCCAGACCATCCTCAGCTATAGAGATCCGGAGATTTCTTGTCTTGGCGGGGTATTACCATCGATTTGTAGAGGGTTTCTAGTCTATTACAGCACCTATGACCAGATTGACCCAGAAGGGTGCTCCATTCAGGTGGACCGAGGAGTGTGAGGAGAGCTTTCAAAAGCTCAAGACTGCTTTGACTACAGCCCCAGTATTGGTGTTACCTACTGATTCGAGGTCCTATATGGTGTATTGTTATGCATCTCGCGTTGGTCTCAGCGCAGTGTTGATGCAGGACATTAGGGTGATTGCCTATGCGTCTAGACAGCTGAAGATACGTGAAAAAAACTATCCAGTCTACGACCTTGAGTTAGCAGCTATTGTTCATGCCTTGAAGATCTAGCGGCATTATTTGTACGGTGTCCCTTATGAGGTCTTCACCGATCACTAGAGTCTACAACATCTGTTTAAATAGAAGGATCTTAACTTGCAGCAGCGAAGATGGTTGAAGCTACTTAAGGATTATGACATCACCATTCTCTATCATATCGGGAAGGCCAATGTGGTGGTCGATGCCTTGAGTCGCAAGGCGGAGAGTTTGGGTAGTTTAGCACATCTACCAGTAGCAGAGAGGCCTTTAGCCTTGGATGTTCAGGCCTTGGCCAACCAATTTGTCAGATTAGATGTTTCCGAGCCGAGCAAAGTTTTGGCTTGCGTGGTTTCTCAGCCTTCTCTTTGTGATCGTATTAGAGAGCGTCAGTATGATGACCCCCCATCTGCTTGTCCTTAAGGACACGGTTCAGCACGGCAATGCTTCGGAGGCCGCCATTGGAGATGACGATGTATTACCGATGCAAGGCAGGCTATGCATGCCCAATGTAGATGGATTACATGAGTTGATTCTCCAGGAGGCTCACTATTCGCGGTAATTCATTCATCTAGATGCTGCGAAGATGTATCAAGACTTGAGGCAGCAATATTGGTGGAGGTGGATGAAGAAGAACATAGTGGAATATGTAGCTCGGTGCCTAAACTGTTAGCAGGTGAAGTATGAGCATCAGCAACTACGCGGATTGCTTCAGAAGCTAGAGATTCTGGAGTGGAAATGGGAGCGGATCACTATGGGTTTCGTTGTTGGGCTCCCATGGGCTCAGAGGAAGTTCGATGCAGTTTGGCTGATTGTGGATAGATTGACCAAGTCAGCTCATTTCATTCCTGTGGTTACTACTTACTCCTCGGAGCAGCTGGCTCAGGTTTACATTCGCGAGATTGTCAGGCTTCATGGTGTACCAGTATCTATCATCTCTAATCGGGGTACGTATTTTACATTGCGGTTCTGGAGAGCCGTACAGCATTGAGTTGGGTACTCGGGTGGAGTTGAGTACAGCATTTCACCCTCAAACGGACAGACAATCCGAGCGCACTATTTAGATATTGGAGGATATGCTTTGTGCGTGTGTGATGGATTTTGGGGGTGCTTGGGATCAGTTCTTGCCACTTGCGGAGTTTGCCTACAACAATAGTTATTAGTTGAGCATCCACATGGCCCCGTATGAGGCTTTATATGGTAGGCAGTGTCGGTCTCCAATGGGTTGGTTTGAGCCGGGCGAGGCTATGTTATTGCGTACATACTTGGTTAAGGATGCTTTGGAAAAGGTTAAAGTCATTCAAGATCAATTTCGTACAGCTTAATCCAGACAGAAGAGTTATGTGGATCGGAAGGCTCACGACGTTGCATTCATGGTTGGGGAGCAGGTCTTGCTTTGGGTTTCGCCCATAAAGGGTGTTATGAGGTTTGGAAAGAAGGGAAAGTTAAGCCCTAGGTATATTGGACCTTTTGAGATTCTTGAGAGGGTTGGAGAGGTGGCTTACAGACTTGCACTAGTCTCACTACAGTTCATCTAGTGTTCCATGTTTTCATGCTCCGGAAATATCATGGTGATCCGTCTCATGTGTTAGACTTCAGCTCAGTCCAGTTGGAAAAGGATCTATCCTATGTTGAAGAGCCGGTGGCCATCGTGGACAGGTAGGTCCGGAAGTTGAGGTCAAAGAACATTGCTTCAGTGAAGGTACAGTGCAGGGTTCATCTGGACGAGAAGGCGACCTGGGAGACCGAGCATGATATGCGCAGCCATTATCCTCATCTTTTCACCATTTCAAGTATGTTTCTATACTTGTTCGAGGACGGACGTTTGTTTTAAGAGGGGGAGGATGTAACGACCAGGCTGGTCGTTTTGAGAGTATTAGCCTCGAACCCCTATTTATTGCTCCCTCTATTTCATTTTGTGGTTATTTGACTTGCCGGGGGATTTATTTTTGGTTTTGGAGTGAAATGTGACACATAGTCCCTAAATTAGGAGTTTAAGTTATAGGAATTGGCCGTAGTTCGAATTGTGTTAAGACGACTCCGGAATGGAGTTTCGACAGTTACAATAGCTTTGTAGGATGATTTTGGTCATAGGAGCGTGATCGGATGTTGAATTTGAGGTCCGTAGGTCATTTTAGCGTCAATTGGCGAAAGTTGGAAAATTGGATGATTTTTAGAAAGTTGACCAGGAGTGGACTTTTTGATATCGGGGCCAATTTTCGATTTCGGAAGTTGGAGTAGGTCCGTAATGTCAATTATGACTTGTGTGCAAAATTTGAGGTCAATCATACTTGATTTGATACGTTTTGGCATCGGATGTAGAAATTTGAAGTTTTAAAGTTCATTAGGTTTGAATTGATGCGCAATTTGTGTTTTTATCATTGTGAAAGCTCAACTAAGTCTGTATGATGTTTTAGGACTGGTTGGTATATTCGGTCGAGGTTCCGGGGGCCTCGAGTGGTTTTCAGATGCTTAACAAATCAATTTGGACTTGTGAGAATGGCTGAAGTGCACCAGTTCTGGTGTAATCACACCTGCGCAAGATTGACCGTAGGTGCGAGCTCACGGAAGCGAGCATTTGGGCGCAGATGCAGGGCTGGAGGAAATGTCATGCGGTTGCAGATGCAGTGTGAAGGCCGCAGAAGCAACTATGCTTCTGCAAAAGTATGAGCGCAAAAGCGGAAAGGCCAGGGACGCCTGTTGATCGCAGATGCGGAAGTGGTCCGTAGGAATGCATGCGCAGAAGCGCTCCTTGGCCGCAAGAGCGGAAGCGCAGAGGTGCATTTGGGTAAGGGTTCTTGACTTGTTTTTGAGTAATTTCCACTAAGATATCATTTATTCTTCCTTTAATTAAGGATTTGGGTTGTGAAATTTGTGAAAAATATGGAAAACTCCTTAGGCATAATTATGATGTTTTGATTGAGAATTTTATATCAAATTTGAGTAATTTTTCTATGGATGAACTCGATATCGAATAAGTGTTCGTATTTTGTGGCTTTTACCCGATTCCGAGATGTGGACCCGGGTCGATTTTTTGGGGCAATTTTTTAATTCTTTGCTAAATTCGTAGTTTCATTATTTAAAATTAGTTTCTTGTAGTTGTGTTTATAGTATGTAATTGCTTTTTGCTAGATTTGGGCCATTTGGAGTCGGAGAGTCGAGGAAAAGGCATTCTTATCGACTGATTGAGCGAGATCTGAGGTAAATAACTTGTCTAACCTTGTGTGGGGGAACCTCCCCTTAAGATTTGGTATTGTTGTAACAATTTGTGGTATGTGAGCGCCGTGTATGCGAGGGTGAAGAGTACGTACACGGGCTAGATGTGGAAATTCCAGTTCTTGCTGAGTAGTCTTGTTTTAAATTCCTTAACTGAGCTGCCTTAGCATGTGTAGCTGTCATGTTTAGCTTAGTATCGCATGCCTACATGTCTTAACTTTTACTTGAAATCTGTGCAACATACTTAGTTGAATTACTTGCCTCTGTGATCTTGTATTCAGTCTTGAACCGTATGATTTCTTGCTGTAAATTCGTTGCTCCATATGTTACGAGTTGTGAATTTACTTATGGGACAACGAGGCGGTACCTCGGGAGATACCCCTGTTGTATATTTACTTTTGGGACTACGAGGCTGTACCTCAGGAGATCCCCCTGCTGCATATTTACTTTTGGGACTACGAGGCGGCACCTCGGGAGATCCCCCTATTACATATTTACTTTTGGGACTACGAGGTGGTACCTTGGGAGATCCCCCTGTTGTGTATTTACATTTGGGTCTATGAAGCAATACCTCGGGAGCGCCCCTGTTGTTTACCTCTATTTGCTGTGTTGTTACCTTTCTAAAATTTATTGTTGTTCATTTCTTACTCATTTCATTGTATTATTATATTCTCTGCCCCATTTCCTTTTATCCCAGTAGGACCCTGACCTGACCTCGTCACTACTCTATTGAGGTTAGGCTCTGCACTTATTGGGTACCATTGTGGTGTACTCATACTACACTTCTGCTTATCTTTTTGTGCAGAGCCAGGTTCTTCCTACCAGGCCAGATACCAATGAGTTGGACCGTACATGGAGACTTCAAGGTATATCTGCCAGTGTCCGCAGAACTCGAAGTCCCCCTCTATCCTTATTATGTTGTTTTCCTTACTCTCGTTAGACTATGATGCATAGAGACACATAATATTTTCTCTTAGAAGCTTGTGACTTATTTCCACCGGGTTTTGGGAGTTGTAATTATTTAAATTGCAGTTTCTATTTATATATCATGTGTTGAGATTTGAGTTCAGTTTTATATTCAGTTATTCCGCAAATTGTTAGTCTTACCTAGTCTTAGAGACTAGGTGCCATCACGACATCCTACGGAGGGAAATTGGGGTAGTGACATTTGTATTGTGTTGGGGTGACGCACATGCTAGGTGACAGGCTTGTGGGCGTGCACCGTGGTAATTATGATCCGGTTGATTCTTTTGTACTGTGTTGTTATCAAGTCTTGTTCTATCCATGAAATCCTTGCTTGTTAGAGTAATTGGACTGTGATTCATGTTGGAAATTATGTTTAGGTCATGTGCTTATTCTGTTGAGACCTACTAAGGTTATTTATGCTATTTTGAGTTATCTTCTTTAACTGCAATTATTTACTCACTCATGATTCTTCATTTGCATATCATATCTCAATCTCTGTTATGATTTACTATTAAACCACATGTTATCATTGTTTGGTATGAACGGTACGCGATTTGTGAGCCCTTGAGACTTGAGAGATTGATGACTGAGGTGGGCCTGAGAGCCCGATTGTGAGTGTTATTGTGGATCAAGATGCACATCGCAACAGGCCTTATTGGCTTATTTATTTTGTGGATAGGGCAGCACATTGTAGCAGGCCCTATAGGCTTTATATTAGCTATTGGGCAGGATCTGCCCCTTCGGAGTCTGACATACCAATTGTGACCACAGGCACAGTGATATCTAAATGTACTTTGGTGAGGGGAATTGATGTCAAGCCCCCGTACAGTACTGAGTGATTGTGTGGTGATGAGTAGGTATTTGAGATAGACGGATTGAGAAATCTGAGAGTGTGAGTACCTAGAAATATTGATACGCTCAAATTACACTCTAATAAATAGTGTAAAGCGGTCGATGTCAAATATAATAACCCAACAAGGTTGGGGTCGAATCCCACAGGGAATAGGTGTGAAAAGGTTACTTGACTAGTGTGTTACTCGACTAAAGTCGTAATTCTATCCAGTTAACCATAACAAGAGTATGTATTAATGGTAACAAGAGTATGAATTGAGTTTGGTTTTAGGTGATGGCTAATTGAAATATTTAGAATGTAAATAATTTGATTAAAGAAACCAAGATTGTGTCCCCATTAATGAAGTGTAATGCTACCGGTGTTAATATGATATATTTCTAATGGAAGGTCCTTTTGATATGCAAATGATGTCTAAATGACTACCCAATATTTTTCAATAGTTAGGTAGTATTTCCTCTTTATGATTTTTTCAAATATAAAAGAGTTGCAATTAAGAAAATCAATTTATGCCAAATAAAACTCACTTATTCCTAAGCGATTTTATTAAACAAGGTTTAAAGCCTTGAGTCTTTGGTATTTACTTCTACCCAATTCTACCCCACTTTCCCAAGCAAAGCAAGAATTTAATGGCACTTGTCAATGTTTGCAACCACCAACATAAATGAAGAATGAGAAGTAAATAAATATCAACCAACCAACCATTATATATATATATTCAATGTTAAACACTCATTAACATAACACTCATTTAGGGTCCACAACATTAGTATTTAAAGTTAGCTACTCATACTAAAATACAAAAGCAAGAGAATATTAAATGCCATAAAGCTTACAAAGTGAAAGATTCTTGACCCAAAAGCTTCCAAAAAGAGGAATATTAATGCCTTGTATTGTAGCTTCAAAGTCAGACAAGATAGAGCCCACAAAACCCCAATAAATCTATTTATAGAGAGCCAAAAATCGGGACAAAAATCGGACAAAACTGTCATTTTAGGTTGAATATGAGACCGCATTTCTGTCACATAACAGACATGCGGGCCGTATTTTTGACATGGCCATCGCAGACTGTAACCCTAGTTTCGTCTTCACCGCATTCATGGTTTGCGGTCCCCATTGTAGAAATGCGACCGCATCTTGCATCGCATTTTCTTCCTTCAATGGACTTCATGTTTGTTTTGCGGTTACTTCTGCGGCTCGCAAACAAGTTATGCGATCGCAAATGAGACCGCATTTTCGATGTTGAAGTTTGCCCAGAATTCTGTTTTGATCTGCGATCTCGGTGTGAAATATGCGGCAAGCAAACAGGTTATGCGATCGCAGATGAGACCGCATGTTTGACGTTGAACTTTGCCCAGAAGTCTGTTTTGATCTGCGATCTCGGTGTGAAATATGCGGCTCGCATGTGGGTTTTGTGATAGCATATCCACATATGCGATGCTTTTTTGCTCTTTTCTTGTCTTTTTGTGGCTTTTTGAACTCTTTTCCATGCTCTTAGGTCCTTACACCTCATACACTGCAAAAATACTAAAATTACATAAGTACAAAAGGGAAATTGCATTTAAAACAAGCTAAAATCTAAGCAATTAGTGTCAAAATGTGCCGAAATTCTCCGGCACATCAACATCCCCAACTTAAACTCTTGCTTGTCCTTAAGCAACTAAGATGACACTATCCTATTCTAGACTTCATCTACAAGACATGAAACAATAGTGACCATGGACTGTGTTTGTTGTTAGTATTTCAAGCATGCATCTTCGAGTATTTTACCCTTCCTGAACCATCGAAATATACAAGGAAAACCAATCAACTTGTGAACTTTGAGCCTCAGACGACGTGACAAAATGCTACCCCCTCACCTGAGTGCACTTGCGTTTGACTCAAAACTCAACTTTTGTTCAACCTCACAGTTCATGTGCCCTCACTAGAAAGAAAGTCCCAAAATCACAATATTTACAATGACAACAAAAAGGGACTAATTCACAAATAGACTCACTCTCAGAAAAGAGTTTCAAGTGTTACAACATACCATACCATAGGCTTGCCCTTATTTTAATTCGTCGCTTAATTCTAAGAACGCTCGGTTGGAGATCCCATAAGGACTTTTTAGGCTTGTAATGTAGGTTTAGGGAAGGGTCGGATAAGCATTTAGATACAAGTGACTACACCCTCCTTGAACACTAATCACGTTTTCTTTTCTTTTTGCACTTTGTTTCTTTTCAAACTCCATAGCCACATTGGCATCTAGTTCCCAATATGGAACCACCTTAAATACCTCTCTAATTTTCTTCAAGGCTCCATAATTATATATATATATATATATATATAT
>MCJB01021390.1:0-10150 GCA_002018475.1 Nicotiana obtusifolia | reverse complement strand
TATATATATATATATATATATATATATATATATATATATATATATATATACACACATATATATTTTTTTTGGAGCTTGAATAATTTCATATGAACACTTTGAGGTATATGCTCCTACACTCAATGTACAACCTTACCCATTTCCACTTCGACACCACACCCCCAACTTAGGCTTTTAGCCTAATTCTCAATGTTCAAGGAGGAACGGGTTCAAAAGAGGGAATTATTTTACAAAAGGGAAAGGTTTGTAGTGAGGTGGCCAAAGAAAGGTTAAATGCTCGAATACGGCACTAGTGATATTATTTATGCAATGGTAGGCTTGAAAGGCTCAAGAGGTTTCGCAAATAAAACAAAGAATGCCTAAGATCATCCCTCCAACCAATTGTAATTATTATAAGCATCGAAAAACCAACCGGGCAAGTTCAAGATGGCAGAAGCAAACACAAGAATTATCTACACAAAGAACTCACACACATGGCACACGAACTGTTTGGTTCACATAGTTTAAAGCCCTCGAGTCAACATTTGGCAACTCAAGGCTTTCATCATATATACATGCATAACTCTAGGTAGATGTAGAGTCACAGAGCGAGCATCAAGTTCACACAGTTGATCTCTTTATTTTTATTTTTTTTGAAAGGGTATAGGCTATGTACAGACACACATGCTTGAGACTAGACAATTACACCAACCCGGTCAACATGTTTCATTCTACTGTCCTGGTTCTACTATTATACCCTTGGAAAAGAACCCGGCAAAAAAAAAACAAGGGGAATTCATTGCTAATTACTAAAGATGAAAAAATATCTACTAGTTTTTAAAGACAACTTATGTATGGAAATCACAAAGCACTAATATATACAAAATCACGAATAAAATACACATGAGTACATAAGTTTGTTTATAACATAAAGGTATGAATATTTACAACAGTTGCTAATGTTGCAAAAGTATAGACAAGGCTACCACCCCCAACTAAAAGCATGCATTGTCCCCAATGCATATGAACATAGAGTAGAGTTGAAGGGGCTCCCTCGGGCGCACTAAGCGCTATGAGAGTCGGTAGTCGGCTGACCCTCTAATGCTGAAGCTGGGATAGATGAGAGCTCGGCCTGAGGAGTGGCCTCCACTGATGGAGGAGGGATCTCTGGCTGGTGTGGAACTAGAGCTGGGGCCTGTGAGCTACTAGCCTCGCCCGCTGATGGCTGAGTGGCCGATGGGTCGGCAGGGGAGGCCAAATCTGCAAGCGAGTGTTCTATCGCCCTCTGAATGTCTGCTTGCTCCTCATCCTCCACTGTAGGAGTAGCAATCTGCTTGCCCTTCTCCTGAGGGCCATCATCCTCCGAGGACCATGAATCCCCCTCATCTTCCCCCTCGTCTGCCTCCCCACCCTCGGACTCTGAAGAATGTCCGGAAGTCTCCTCGTAATGAATATCAATACATATAGGAGGAGCTGAAAGTTGGGAAACCCCGGCAGTCTGAGGTGCAATGTCTGCCATCAGACCCAAGTCTGGTGCAACTGTGTCTACTCCCTGCTCACCGTCCTTGGGCAGGAGGGATGATAGATCGAACTCCAAATTTTGCATCTTGTGGAGCTCGGTCTTCATAGAAACAACCTCCTCCCGTAGCTTAGGCAAACCACTAACCTCACCGCGCTCTATCTTCTCAACCCTCAACTCAAGCTGCTGCAAGCGATCCCCATACGTTGTTTGTTGTTGTTGGAGAGCTGTCACTGAAGCTTGTATAGGAGTCAGGGCTTGTTTGATGAGGTTGGGCAAGGTCTTTAGGAGCTGGTCTACCTTGGCATTGGCATGCTGGGCAATGGGACCAAGCATCGAGATGGCTGGCAGTGCAAGAGAAGGCTGAACAGTGGTGGACTGAGAAGCAGGCTCTGAAGTAGAAGTGGATGCCACTGGAACCTGAGGAGTCACAGGAGTCTGGGATTCGGGATCCTGAATTGGAATCTCTGGTGGGGCAACAGCATCACTAATACATGTGATGTCAATGTTCCTCGTCTCCTTCCCAGTCTTGTCAGAGTGTTGCATGAGAGGGACCTTCACAGCTTTACAAAGGGCTGTGATCAAGTAAGGAAATGGAAGCGAAGTAGCATGCTGCTTTTCCCGGATCCCGATCTCCTGGAAGATCAAAGTTCCCTCATCAATCTTGATGCCTGTCATGATACATGCAATGAGGATAGCCTTCTCAATGCCTATGTCAATCTCGTTCCGGGATGGTATCAAGCGAGAGGTAACAAAGCTGAGCCAGAATTGACCCTCCCTTGTGAGATCCTCCTTGTATATCTTATGCCCAGGGTTGATCCAAGTAGGGGTACCCTTTGCTATCACCGACGCAATCCACCCACGCTTATTCTCCCTATTTGCATATTTGGCATTGTACTCAGCTGTGCCTGTTCTCCATCCAGGGAAATATAACTCATTAATCACATCACTGTTGCAAAGCACACTCTTCCCCCGAACAAGTACGGTGCCAGTAAAAATTCTATTGCGTTTGTGGTGCGCAGTCTTGGAGGCTCCATATGATGCATAGAATTCACGAAACAGGGACTTATTATACTCGGTAGGGGCCTCAGTAAAGCACTCCCATTTTCTTGATTTTATATTCTCTATGATGTGGGGGTACTGTTCTTGTAGCCCGTTCAAGCTCAACTTTTTTCTCGCCCAGGATTTTTCGTTTGGTGAGTCCTTCTTTGTACAGTTCCCTGGATCCTTCAACCCCAAATCAGAGGTGAAAGTCGTCTCCGTGTTTCCTTCTTGCCTCGGCCTGTAGATTGACTGAGGGCAAGAGTTCCTCCTCATTAGACTGGGAGGGGTATGGCACATTGGATTCCGTCCGTAATCGTTTTGCCTGCAATGTGTGCCGACAGGAGGGTGCCCTTTTTTGGGCTGCATGCTTTTGGGGAACCATATCTGTACAAAGGTGAAATGTGAGCGACATTTTAAGCAACATTGAAAAGAAAATAGAAGAATTCAAAGAAAAAGTCAAAAAATGCGACACGTTTTGCAGTCGCATAACCACTATGCAGATGGCAAACTTGTCGCAATCTTGATTGTGCTCTACTGGATTTCAGTCTGCGATGGGTTATGTGATCGCATAACCACTATGCGGACCACATAACCATCACAAAACTGACTTGCGCACAACACAAAACAAAATAACAAAATGCGATCGCAAACTCCACCGCAAAGTGGGAAATGCGATCGCAAAACAACCGCAGATAGTAAGGTTTTAACTGGGTGGTCTGTTTCAGTTTGCGGTGGCTTTGCGATCCACATATTAATTATGCGATCGCAAATGTCACCGCGTTTCATCATCGTCCTCAAAAGACTAGGGTTTAAGTATGCGGCCAAAATACGGACCGCATTCTGATTTTGCGAGCCGCAAATGCCTTCGTTCTCACGATTCAATTCTTCCCTCAATAATGGCGGTCCTATTTCTCTCTACCCAGCACCCCAGAAACAACCACGATATGTACAAACAACTACGGCAAACAATACAATCAATAATGCAAAACGAAAATAAAGAAGACCACAGAAAAGATAGAAGTGTACTTGAAGAGATGGAGACACATACCAATGAAGAGGAGTACGAGAAGTATGGAGATTATGAATGGGTATTCGTCCTTGGTACGATTCGATCTCTGTTTGCCTCTCTTTTCTGTTCATTCCTTTCTTTCTTTTTTCCTGTTCGTTTTTTTTTTTTTTTGCGTTGTTTTGAAGGAGTGAAATATGAGAGAATGCAACGACGTACCTAGCACTTTTGCGATGGGAAAGTCACCGCATAACACACTATGCGACCGCATATGTGTTATCCGGTGGGTTTTGCCGAAGGGGTAACAATGCGAAGCACAATGCGATCGCATAATTGAAATGCGGTCCGCAAAGTGCATTACCTTGTCGCATTTTGATCAACGATTTTAGCTAAACTTACTACTTTAGATTGCGACCGAAATGCGGTCCGCATAGTGAAAATGCGACCTTATCTTTGCAGCAAACTTCACGCAGTGGTTTTTCTTCCCCTTTTTTATGCATTCCTTCCCAGTGTTGTGATCTTTTGAATCCCCTACACTCTAACACACACTTTAAATTGCTCAAGAATCTATCTACCAAAAATTAAAAATTTAAAGAACAAAAAAGGTGTTACCACACATGGGTTACCTCCCATGAAGAGCTTGATTTAACGTCGCGGCACGACGAAGTTGGTGTTCCTTTGAAGTCACTCAATGGTCGGGCACGAACCATCTTTGAGAGCTAGCTGCTCCACCAAATGTTTTTCGCCATTTGTGCCCAAGTAGTGTTTGATTCGTTGGCCATTTACTTTGAACGTCCGGAGTCCATCTTCCGATGCTAGTTCCACAGCTCCAAAAGGAGAGACATCGACCACTTTGAATGGACCGGACCATTTTGATTTGAGCTTGCCTAGAAACAATTTGAGCCTTGAGTTAAAGAGCAAAACCAAGTCACCCGACTTGAACTCTCTTTTCAAGATCTTCTTGTCATGGACGAACTTCATCCTTTCATTGTACACAGCTGCACTTTCATAAGCATGGAAACGGAATTCCTCCATTTCATTGAGTTGTGTTAACCTCAAATTTGCAGCTTCAGCCCAGTCAAAGTTCAACCTTTTTAACGCCCACATAGCCTTGTGCTCCAATTCCACGGGCAGATGACAAGCTTTTTCGAAGACTAAACGATAAGGATAAGCACCAATAGGAGTCTTGTACGCCGTGCGGTACGCCCACAATGTGTCATCTAGCTTCCTTGACCAGTCGGTCCTATTTGCATTAACAGTCTTTGCTAGAATGCTCTTGATCTCCCGGTTGGAAACCTCAACTTGACCACTTGATTGCGGATGATAAGGTGTGGCTACCTTGTGCTTGACGCCATATTTCTCAAGTAGAACCTTGAAAGCCTTGTTACAGAAATGAGACCCACCATCACTAAGAATGTCTCTAGGGGTGCCAAACCGAGTGAAGATGTTTTTCTTCAAGAATGTGGTCACACTCCTTGCCTCGTTGTTTGGTAAGGCGATTGCTTCAACCCATTTGGACACGTAGTCCACAGCCACCAAAATATACTTCATCTCGCAAGAGCTTACAAAGGGACCCATGAAATCAATTCCCCACACGTCGAAGGTCTCTATCTCCATCACAAAGTGCATTGGCATTTCATGCCTCTTGGAGATTGAACCTTGTTTGACATTGGTCACAAGCCTTGACCATTTGATTGGCATCATGATAGATTGAAGGCCAATAGTAACCACATTCAAGAACCTTTGCCGCCGTTCGATTTCCGCCATGATGACCCCCAACCGGTGAGTCGTGGCATGCCTTTAGAATTGGCATAATCTCTTCTTCCGGAACACACCTTCTGATTATATTGTCAGCACAAACACGGAACAAGAATGGCTCCTCCTAATATTATTGCCGGCAGTCTCTCAAAAACTTCTTCTTTTGATAGGATTCCAATCCGTCCGGGATAAGGTCACTAACTAAATAGTTAGCAATATCGGCATACCAAGGAGCAAAAGTGCTAGATAGTGCCAATATGTGTTCATCCGGGAATGCATCGTTGATTTCAAGATCTCCCTTTGGTCTCCCTGCTTCTTCAACCCTTGACAAATGATCTGCCACTTGATTTTGAGTTCCCTTGCGATCCTTGACTTCGAAGTTAAACTCTTGCAACAACAAGACCCATCGAATCAACCGAGGCTTTGCATCCTTCTTTTCCATGAGATAGCGAAGAGCCGCATGATCTGTGTACATTATCACCTTGGATCCTAACAAATAAGCCCGGAACTTCTCAAAGGCATAGATAATGGCAAGAAGTTCTTGCTCAGTCACTGTGTAATTCATTTGTGCCCCATTGAGTGTTTTTCTTGCATAGTAGACCGGGTGAAGAACCTTGTTGTGACGTTGGCCAAGCATTGCCCCAGTGGCTACACCACTGGCGTCACACATGAGCTCGAAAGGAAGAGACCAATCAGGTGTGACAATAATAGGTGTTGTGGTTAGCCTTTGCTTCAACTCTTCAAAGGCTTTGAGGCATTTCTCATGAAACACAAATTTGGCATCCTTCTTAAGGAGTTTGCACATAGTATTTTCAATCTTGGATAAGTCCTTGATGAAGCGCCTATAGAACCCGGCATGCCTTAAGAAACTTTGAACACCCTTAATGGAAGTGGGTGGAGGAAGCTTAGAAATAATCTCTATCTTTGCCCGGTCAACCTCTATGCCATGCTTTAACTTTTATGCCCTAACATGATGCCTTCATCCACCATGAAGTGACATTTCTCCCAATTGAGCACAAGGTTGGTCTCTTCACATCTCTTAAGCACTTGTCTAAGATTGTTAAGACAATGCTCAAAAGACTCACCTACCACCGAGAAGTCGTCCATGAAGACTTCTAGAAAATCTTCTACCACGGAGAAAATGGACATCATGCATCTTTGAAAAGTAGCTGGAGCGTTGCATAAACTAAATGGCATCCGGCTAAAAGCAAACGTTCCATAGGGGCAAGTGAATGTCGTCTTCTCTTGATCCTCCAATGCTATGTTGATTTGGTTGTAGCCGGAATATCCATCACGGAAACAATAGAATGATTTCCCGCTAGCCGATCAAGCATTTGATCAATAAAAGGCATAGGGAAATGGTCCTTGCATGTGGCACTGTTGAGTTTCTGATAATTCATACACACCCTCTAGCCGGTCACCGTTCTTTCACTGGGCTTACCCAAGAACTATCGGCAATGGGGTAGACTACCCCGGCATCCAACCATTTGATGATTTCTTTCTTTACCACCTCTTGCATTGACGGGTTCAACCGTCGTTGATGTTCCACACTCGGTTTGGTCTCACTTTCCAATTGGATTTTATGCTCGCAACTTCCCGCGGGGATCCCACGAATGTCCGTAATTGTCCATCTAATGGCTTGCCTATGCTCCTTTAAGACTTTCAACAATCGTTCCACCTGCACATCATTCAACATAGAAGAAATGATTACCGGTAAAGTATCATTTGAGCCAAGAAATTTATACCTCAAGTGCGGAGGAAGTGGTTTGAGCTCTAGTTGTGGTGGCTCAATAATAGATGGCTTTGCGGGAGGTGTGGCTCTATTCTCCAAGTCGAGAGAGAGCTTTGCCGGAGCATAAGTGTAAGAACCACGCCCCTCCAGTGCATTTACTGATTTCATATATCCCTCCATATCCTCACCATCAAAGTTCACCAAAATAGCCGCCAATGCTTCACCGAGGCATTGTTCTTCCATTTTCATTTCAACCGCATCTTCCACCTCATCAATAATATCAATCATCGAAATGCTTTCATACTCATGTGGTGGTTTCATACCCTTGCTTGCTTGGAATGTGATCTTCATCATTCACACGGAATTTGATTTCATTTCGTTCCGAATCCATGAGTGCTGTTCCCGTGGCTAGGAATGGTCTCCCCAAGATGATAGGGATCTCTTTGTCAACTGCACAATCAAGGATTACAAAATCGGTGGTAAATGAAACTTTCCCACTTTTACAATCACGTTATCAACAATTCCTACCGGTCTCTTGATGGAACGATCGGCCATTTGCAATCTCATACTTGTTGTCCTTGGCATTCCTAATCCTGCTTGTTTGTAAATGGCAAGCGTCATTAAGTTAATTCTAGCCCCATTATCACAAAGGGCCCTTGCAAAATCACGCGCCCCCATAGTGCATGGAATAGTAAAGGCTCCCGGGTCTTCTTTCTTTTGAACGGTGGTTGTGGCAATAATGGATCTAACCCGGTGAGTCGTGTTCACCACCTCATTCTTGGTGGTCTTCTTCTTGGTGATCAAATCTTTCAAATATTTGGCAAAACCTGGCATCTCTTGAAAATCTTCCAAGTATGGGATGTTTACCGATAATTGCTTTAGAATGTCATAGAACTTCTCGAGTTTGCTATCATCAACACTTCTTACAAGTCTTTGAGGAAAAGGAGGAGGAGGTCTAGGTATAGGCAGAAGAATGTTTGGTGTCTCTTTTGCCTTTTCCTTTACCACTTCCCAGTTCTCTTCTTGCACTTGCACATCTTCCGTAATTTTCTCAATTTTGACAACTTGGCTCTTCAACCTCAACCCCTTTTTCGAACTCTTCTACCTCAACCACTTGTTCACCCTCTCCTCGTAGTACCTTCCCACTCCTAGTAATAATTTCCATGACATGAGAAGTTGGGCCACTCCCACTACCCTTTGGGTTCACAATTCTGTCAGTAGGGAGTTTTCCCTTTTGCTTTGGATTTTGCTCCCTAGAGAGGTCTCTCATTTGCATCTCCAATTTTTGAATGGATGCGGTATGACAACCAACAAGCTCGGTCATGTTCCTCATAGAAGTGTCAGATTTTTCTTGATTTTGCAATACCAGTTCAAGCATACTTTCCAACTTGGACTCGCTTGAGGAACCTTGATTTGAATATTGACCCTTTGGGGGAACATAGGGATTTGAACTCCAATTTGAGAAGTTGTTGTTGTTCCAATTTTGAGCCACCTTGGTCATTTCGCCATTGTTGGTGGCCTTGCCCTTGCGGGTTTGGCCTCCATTGATTTTGTGGTCCTTGACCTTGGTATTGTTGCCTTTGATACCCTCCTTGAGAGTTGTTGACATAATTTGCCTTCTCAAAATCCTCATTTGATACGAGTTGCACATTCTCAACCACATTTACCTTCTTTGTTTGGCTTTCGGTGAACATCTTTGTCAACACATTAACATTTGTAGCAAGCCCTGCAATGACTTGATCTCTCTCTTGATTTTCCTTGATCATGTTGCTCAGGGAAGGAGAGCCATATGTAATTCCACCTGTGGTGTCCTCGGAATTCCATGCTTGATTATGCTTTGCCATTTTGTCAAGTATTTGTGTCACCCTTGCGAATGATTTGTCCATGAAAGATCCGGCAGCTGCATTCTTGGCTATAGATTAGTTCATCGGATCCAAGCCCATGTAGAATTTCTCCAACAAAATAGAATCCGGGAAACCATGGTTGGGAGACCTCACCAAATATAATTTGAAACGATCCCATACCTCATGTAGATGTTCTCCCAGTAATTGCTTGAAAAAGAAGATTTTATCCCGGAGCTCAGACTTCTTACTTTGCAGGAACTATTTAGACAAGAAAGCTCGGACAAGTTTGGGCCAGGAATGAATGGAGTTTGGAGGAAGATTTTGAAGTCATTTCCTTGCGTCCCCAGCTAGAGAGTACTTGAAGCATCTGAACCTTAGGGCATCATCAGAGATATTGTTCTGCTTATGCATTGCACACACACCCAAGAAGTTTCTAAGATGTTGTGTTGGATCATCATCAGTGGAATTCCTGAAAAACCCCTCCGCTTTGAGCATAAGGATTAAACCGTGTTCCACCTTGAAAGTTGCAGCGCCAACGGCCGGAGGTACAATAGCATTTGTATCCTTAATGTACTCCTCGATATCCGCAAAAGGATTTTCTTCCATTTCTGCCTCCACGTCTTCACCATATTCGGGCATGTTTTCCTGTCAACACTGAGCAAAACAAGCAAAGTGTGATAGAATAGACAAAGACGTACAGTAAAGCACACACTAATTAGTAATTTCGAAACCCTATTCCCCGGCAACGGCGCTAAAATTGAATACGCTCAAATTACACTTTAATAAATAGTGTAAAGCGGTGGATGTCAAATATAATAACCCAACAAGGTTGGGGTCGAATCCCACAGGGAATAGGTGTGAAAAAGTTACTTGACTAGTGTGTTACTCGACTAAAGTCGTAATTCTATCCAGTTAACCGTAACAAGAGTATGAATTGAGTTTGGTTTTAGGTGATGGCTAATTGAAATATTGAGAATGTAAATAATTTGATTAAAGAAACCAAGGTTGTGTCCCCTTTAATGAAGTGTAATGCTACCGGTGTTAATATGATATATTTCTAATGGAAGGTCCTTTTGATATGCATATGATGTCTAAATGACTACCCAATATTTTCCAATAGTTAGGTAGTATTTCCTCTTTATGATTTTTCCAAATATAAAAGAGTTGCAATTAAGAGCAATCAATTTATGCCAAATAAAACTCACTTATTCCTAAGCAATTTTATTAAACAAAGTTTAAAGCCTTGAGTCTTTGGTATTTACTTCTAC